>WAAD01029317.1:29421-120449 GCA_013389945.1 Fregata magnificens | reverse complement strand
TTCATTTCCAAGCCTATTCATATTCCTCCTCTACCTTTTCCTTCACAGCTGGAATACCACAGTATTTTCAAAAAGGTCTACTAAACAGACTGATAGAGCAACAGATTCCTTAAGAACTAAATATTTGGAAGGAGATTATCCTTGCTGCTTTGCACTTACATAAAAATTACATTAACCAGAGCTGCCTCTAAGAACTGAAACAATTTCTGTAGTTTTCAGTAACACGTGCTGAAAGTACTAAGCTTGGAGGACTCAGAGCCCAGGAGGAGATGGACAAGAATGACTGAAAGTCTTTGCATGTGTTATAGTACAAAATGCCAAAATTATCTCTAAATTATCTCTAACTGGCTACTGTGATACATGTTTTAATGTTTCTTTGTATTGGTAAAAACTTCTTTGTATTTAGTTCCGAAGGAGATCAACAGAAGGCACCTCTTACCTGCTGTTTGCATTAGCCATGATGGGAAACTGTACATATGGACTGAGCCTTGTTTTAAAGATGCCAGCTACTGAATCCTTCCGGGCCCTCTACTTTATACACCATCTTCCGTGGCTCATTGGGAGCTTTGGAGTTTTGTTTCTAGACATTTTTGTATCCTTTTCCTGTTATAGCTAGAGTTTCTCAGGATAGGCTTGTTAATAAGTAGATAAGAAATTAAGTGGATTTATTTTTAAATCAAAATTTTCTGTATGATTCTAACCTGATCATAAAATCTTCACTTCTTTCTGAACAATAATTTGTATGCTTTTTATAATAATATTTCTTGACAAGAATAACAAGTTTATAGAAAATACCTACATTAAATCTACATTGCATAGGTTAATTTATATTTTGTAGCCAATATGTAGCATACTAAAAGTTGGGGGGAGGAGTTTTGCACACTGTGCTGTTTTTCTTACGTTTGGTGTCTGATACATGTAAAAAAACCCCAAACAAACAAACAAAACAAACCCCAAACCTGCTTGTTTTTAAATGCAAATATAGAATTACAGCTTTGAGAATTTGGTTAAATTATAAATGTTATTGCAAGATTGCATTAACGTCAGAGACAAACAATGAGGTTTTGGCAAACTGAGTTTCAGAAAATAGCACTTAAGAAAGAAATGCTGCAGCTACCCTTAACTGTATAATTCGGGGCAAAATCAGATGTATGGATACACTGAGTGCCTCTGAAAACCAGCAGCTATGCTCATTGACTCATGTTAAGGGCTAACCAACTACACAGTTGTGTAGATTAGTATGCCAGTTTCTTGAAAGTCCTGAGCAATATTAAAACACTGATTTTTTTATTCTTATGTTCAGGGGACATACATAAGATGCCCACAGTATATTAGTTATTGTTAGTCGTGTTCTTTCTAGATTGAGCATTAGCATTCTGTGATCAAGAACTTAAAAGCAAAATGTTTAGAGTAATATTATACTTTTGCTTTAAAAGCCTAGTGAATGGTAATGTGGTGGTACTTGGTCTTACTGTTCGCTACAGGTTTATAGTCACCTGTTTTGTTACTATAGCTTGTATTTCACTTAAAATAGTATAAAGAAGAGATTTTCTGATTTTTCCTGAAGTAAGAATTTGTGTCTGAAAACCTCTTGGTACTTAGCTTCATGAACTCAACCTATAAAACAGGATAAAATGAAGAGTGATTTCAGGACCATGCTGAAGCATATTGTGTTAATCCGTTCCATATTAAAAGGAAGTTCTTTACCAGATTTACCTGGAACAGTTCCAGAAGTTATGATTCCCAGGCATCAGTCTTGTCTTTCTGATTAAAGTTATTTCATAAGCCACTCCAATTAGACTAGTGATGGGACAGCCAACCCTGGCCTTTGGATGGACTGTTAAATTATAATGTCATTCAGAATAGCCATCTGTGCTTTTTGCATCTCCAGCCATGGTGATTTAAGTGGGCAGTTTAGTTAAACATTCTGCATTGTGGGAACATAATACTTCACTACAGTGGTGAGACTAAACTGTGGTTCGTGGCCCATTTTGAAATAAATTGTACTTTTATCTTTTATGAGACAATGCAGTTTCTTTTGCGTGAGCAGACTGTAGGGATTCAGGGTTGCTAGCCCATGTGGCTGGTTTGAGCGCTCAGGCCTTTTTTTCCACGAACGAAGTAGTGACTCTTTCTTCCACCCCCAGCCCCGCAGCTGGAAACATAAACCGGCCAGTATTTATTTACCCAAAAACCCCTAGAACTTGATCTTGATGACCCTTACAGTACATTATATGCATATTTGCAGATGCCTTTCTGTGATGTACTCTGAAAAGGAACTTGGCCACAAACCTCCCCCCTCTCTGACCCTGCCCCAGGATTGCAGTGCCAATGTGCACATGACATTCATTTCTGGGTTCTGTCTTGATTGGAGTCTGAATCCAATCTTGCTAATAGTCCTCCAGTTCAAATTATATTGAAAACAGATGCTTCCAAATCAGGTTGAGGAGCTTATAGGAATCTAGTCAAGTATATAGTGTTAGTTGAAAATGTATGAAGTATTTGTAATCAAGAGAAAACAAAAGCAGACCTCCTGCTTTGAGAAGCCCTGAAGGTATGGAAGTCAATGCTTTTAAAGAGAGCTTCATTACTGTCTCTTGCCAAGCAAGAAAAATAAAAAAATCTAACAAACTGGTATGTCATGTTGGACCAGAAAACGAAGAACAGGATCACCTGGGTTTTGGAAAACAGAGGAATTAAACCAAAAAGTCATAATTTCTAAGAGGGAGCTGTTTCATAATTGATCATTTGTGTAACAGAGTGTCTCTGTTTTGAGGAGTAGTTGCAGAAATTGCCTAATTCTAGTAGGCTTTATTCCTGATAGTGTCCAGAGTTTCGTTAGGTGGAAAGTAAACTCTCATTTCTCAAGGTCCAAGCAAGCATTAAGAGTTCACTTACTCTGTGTCTGCTGCAGTATTCTTTTGCTTCCATCTGACACGGCTGGCATTGACTATTTTTAGAAACAAATGGACTCCAGATCATTGCTGGAACAGCAGCTCCAGCGTTACTTAGTGCAGGATTACACTGGAGCTGTTTCAGCTCAGTTTAACAGGATAACACAGTCATCCTGTTTCCTTGGTGTCTAAAGTTAAAGTTACTTGGTTGCACAATAAGCCAGTTATTTTCAATAGATAATGGAAGTGTCCAGTTGTTTGTAAAGTATGAATTGTCCTCCTTTTCCTTTTAAGAGGAGTTTCATAGCATTACACATTTGAATTAGAAATTGGACACAATTTTCTTTTGCAGGAAATGTTTCCTTCCAATTGCTGCTTTGCAGTGGAAGGTGGTTGGAGTTTCTCGAGAAACCACAAAGCCCAGGGTTTAAATGGGCCTGATAGGGCTCCTTGTCAGTCAGAGACACTTAGTCCAGGCTTGCCTATTTTAAGGTTCTATGGTGCACCTTATTAGAGCTTTATTTTATGTGCATGGTTACTTCATGTTTCACTTGTACACAAGGATGCAATACTACATATTTTAAAATACTAAATCAGTTGATGAGCAGTTCTGCCTGTAGACTTTTAGCAGCAGCCATCACTAAGTTTCCAAGAGACTGAATCTAGTGCAAGTTTTTCCAGAAAACTTTGTCCTTTTCTGTAAGTCTGCTACCCTCTTTCACCCTGCTTCCTTCCTCCCCTGCTTCCACCAAAACCAAACAACTCTGTTTTGTGTTTCGTTCAGACAAAGCCCTTTACCAAGATTTTTGCTTTTCTTTTTTTAACTTGACATCACCCTATTGTCAGAGAACTGTGTTCAAATCCTCCACATGTACTTCTTTTCATTAAGTGTAGCCAGGTTGTCACTAGATAGCCAAAGTATATTCAGCAAGAGCCAAGCTGTTGTACACAGACTCTTGCACCTTTTGTGATTTGCAGGGCAACCACTTGGAATCCGTTATATACTTCTACAAAACATCACGCTTTGTAATTTAATTACACTGTGCAAAGAATATAAGTCTCACCTGACAATTCAGCCAGGAGAGTTTTCCAGCCAAACATACAACTTCTCTTCGCTCCTGTAAATACCTGCTTTTGTCTCAAAACTGTTTCATTTTTTGAATTGTCATTAAATGGTTTAATTTAATGAAACAAATTTGACACACTAGCTCAGTGGCCATCATGAACTTTACCTGGAGAACTCAGTTTGCTTGTCTCCTCCACTTTGGGTTGTCTGCACACTTAGGTCTTCAGGTTTCCCCCAGAAAGTCAGACCTGAGCGTAAGTTAGTTTCTATATTAAGTAGTCTTGGCAGTTTAGCATTTATTTTAAAAATACGAGCAGCTGAGTACATATGCTACAAAAATATATTCTGGAAATACTGTTTGATAAGCTCCACATATGTGCTTATAACTTATTCCTCCTTAAAAGCTCTGTGGCTGTTGCCAACTTGGTGGCTAAGAGTGATAATGCACAGTGCTACAGCCCAGGCTTGTCCCAAGCCCACAGTATGATTTCAGCAAATTTGATTCCCAGTTCACAGTTTCTTTTTCCACCAGTGCAACTATTAAGACTTGGGGAGGTGCTCAGCTGCAAGTACAGTAAGGCCTAAAAAAAAGAAAAAAAAAAGGCAGGAAATTTAAGTGGTAGCTATATATGCTATAAAATTAATTTGCTAAGCTCTAAGAAGAAAGCATTCCCCACATAATACTATAGAAAGACTAAAAAAGGAGTGCTGACCTGCTGTCTCTGAAGGAAATCCTGTCTAGTCTTTAGTTGGGGGGCCTCTGAGGTGGGATGCTGGAAAGCTTTGGGAAGGTGGGATAATTCTTGGGGCTCTGCCTAGGATGTAGAGAATTTCCTCTCCATCCAGGCCCCCTCAGAAAGCTTTTTTTCTCCTTATTTTTATAAATAATTACATACGTTAGTGTCAAATTTCGCACAACCATTGTCTAGCAGCCAAGTTATTTTAACTGATCTAAGGTGTTCCTGCTACAATTCTCTATGTCAGATTTCCTCCCAGAGAAACTATTTCATTTTTAAAATGCAATTTTATGTGTAACCGTAGTGGCGATCCAGATTCTATGAAAGCTGACCTTGTACAAGCGTCCATTGGAATTTGTACAAGGTACCTGGCTATACAGATGGCCACTTGTTTCTATACCACATACCTTTAAACGTGCTTTCATGCAGATCCTTATGTTGGAGGCTTCCTACCTGACCTCATCTGCTGCACCTGCTTCCACCCATCTAATGTCCATCTCAAAACTTTCTTCATCAAAGTTGGATAGCAAGTAATGCTGGGTTTAGCATAGTCTGCTGCTGAAATCACCTCATCTTTTAGAAAAAGAAAACAAAGGTGCCCAAAGTGAGCAAAAAAAGTCAGAGCCGTAAACGCTGCCACACGGAGAGTATTGCCACTTCGCTGGCTGGTGGTGGTTTGCCTTGGTGAAGACAGGCTTCTGGTACCTGCTGCTTTGCATTTCACGTCATTTCCATATTGATTTACTGTGACTCGGAAATCTTTGTTCTGTAGGATGCTATGCATGTTTCTTAGAACAGAACAGAATAGAAAAGAATACTTAAGGGAAGGGCGTAGCTGGATTGGTTTGCATGATATCTTTATATCTTAAAATGGTATCTCTATCAGAAAACAAAGTGTTTTGTATGAAGTTCAGTACTCAAGTATAAAGCTCCTCAACTATCTAGCAAAAATTCTGAAGAGTAAGATGTCTCTCCTGTCTGTTCTAAATGCACACCCCCATTTTTTTTTAATTTAAAGGCTATGTATGGTCAATGCCAATAATTTTGTTGGAGAGCTGGAACCATCAAGAAAAAGGACAAGTACATACTTGTTAATTCTTTTTAGATTAGCAGTATTTCCAATGGTCTATTTTACAATAGAAGTAAATAATTATGTCTGATTCACAATTCTGTGTTGAAAACAGCATTGAACATTGAGTCATAGTGTTGTCTGTGTGTCAGTGCTTGTAAATACCAAACAGCCTAGAATTTTGCAGGACGAGAATTTTGTTTTCTGATCAGGCTGTGCTGATCTATTGCTAAGAAAAGGTTTTAATAACTTTCCCTCCTTACCAGCATCCACCCTCAGCCCAGCCTGCAGTATTTAGACCGCTGAGGCTGGAGTAGTACAGGGCAATATGTTTGATTCCACATTGTTCCTAGATGAACCTTGTTCCTATTCTGCTTCCAATGAATTTCACACTTAGGACCCTTGCAAGTATGAGGATGAGGTAGTAAAAGGTATTTTCATGTGTATTTGAGCCATATAACCAAGGGGATCTGAAGGTTTGAGTTAGAATTTTTCTGTATGTTCCCTTTTCCAGTGTTGCAAGTAAAATATAGTTAAACTTTTTGCCATAAAGAAGTACTGAAAATGAGCGTTAAGTAGGATTTGGAAAAGGTTATATGCTAATGTAGAAAATTCCACAGTCGGTATTAAATAAATGGATAATACTTACACTGCAGTACATGAATTAGATACAGTAAGTTTTAAGCTTTCCTCTGCGGACTGTGGTATTCAGAGTCTGTGCCAGAACTAAATGGATGGCTGCTCTTATTCTGTACGGCTTATTTTGGTTTTAATTGAAAGCAAGTATTGTAAATGCTACCTCTGTATCCTAGTTAATTACTTCCTTACCCAAAAATAACAGGTGACGGTGCAATTCATCCTGTATCATCAGCACAAGGAAAGACAATCTGGTTTAGTAGCACTGGAAGTGGAACCATTGCTGGTGAACGAGGAGACTGCCTAGTGTCAGGCTGGATTCAGCTCCTGTTTTCATTGGATTTTGCTCTTGGATGACTTTGACAAACAGTTAAGATTGTAGTTGCTTAGGGACCAAATTTATTACTTATTTTTTATTATTTATTTTGTCATTAATTAGTCATTACTTGTTTGCAAATGACATGCCAATAATAAAATATTTAATATTTACTGTATTGTTTCAGGATAGATACAATTTTTTTTTCCTGACTTTTTCCCATTTTAGCTGTTTCTCCCCAAAGTGTGATAAAGAGTCACAGCAATAGGTGCTGTAGAAATACTTATTTGACATCATGATACAGTGCATATCATGGGATGACTATTTATTTTTAAATGACCATGTACATCTAGTTAACAGTAGCACGGCTGGTTTAAAAACAGTGGATGAGATTACCCATGTGCCTTGAACCCAACCTGGCATTACAGGCTGCTCAGTCCAGTTGCGTTGTATGTAAGGTTTGGCCTTTTTTATTCATGCTCAATTTTGTATGCATCAGAAGAAAAAAAACCATCCTATATAAGTAACTTCAGTGCAGAGGATCCATTATTGATGCAAAAGCAGAATCCTGGTATAAGTTGGTGGGAGCCTCATGTACAGCTCATTGCAGAGTATCACTATGCATTTTATTTTTAGGAGTTAAAGCATTTATACATCAATACCTGTGTGTTCCAAGGAATATAATTACCGTATGTCACCATATATCCCATATAATGTTTTTGTACAACATGCATTTTCTTTGCAAGTTTCTGGTTTAGATAAGTACAAAAAGAAAAAAAATTAGAAGCTAAGGAGACTGTACCTTGCAACTGAGGATTTTTTGCAATACTGTGTTGTGTTTGAAGAAAACTTGAATAAAATTATCTCAAAGAATAAACAACTTGTTAATATTTCATTGAATAGATGTATAATGATTTACTCCTCAATAAGTAAGTTTGTGACCGAAAGGGCTGGGTTTTTATAAAGGTGGGTATGAGCATGTTATACATTTGTGGGCTTATCATGAAGCTCATTCCCTTTGATTTCAGATAACAGACACGATTTAAATTTTGTTTTTAAATAATAAAAGCTAAGAAATTTATTTTTACATAATAAAAGAAACTAATGAGTGCAATTGATCGTATCTAAATTGCTGCCAAAAGTGCACACTAAAAATGAAGCATTTTTCTCTCTGAACTTTTATAGAACTTCACGTACCACTGATAAAGACCCGTGAAACAGGGTTGGGGTGGTTTTGGAGGGGTGGGGGGTAACCTCATCCCTGCTGCTGTATATGGAAATCTAATTTCAGCTTCTGTTGCAGCAGTAACTTACCTGAGTAACTGAATTCTGTGGTTTTGCTAGAAATGAACTGGGTCCCGTCAAGTGATGACTGACTGCGAGATGGTGGATTAGGTGTTGGTGGCACAACATGCCGTGGAAGGATAAACCCATTCCGGCGGCTCTGTAGGTCCGGATGGCTTACAGTCCTGCCGCCCACCAAAAATACTGCTTGGTAATCCCCGCGTCGGTGGTGTTGGTTTAGGCAGTGCCACAGTAGCTGAGTAAAAGGGATTTGCTAAGTCGTATTGTGAAAAGCCAAGTACTTCTGAAATGTTTTACAGCTCTGCGAGACGCTGAGGGTTTATGCGAGATCTACCCCAATGAAGTCGGTGACTTTATTAGTCTCAGTGTGTCCTTAGAGCAAACATGTTTTCCCTGATTTCTGAAGTGAGGAGAGGGTATTAGCAGTTAACCTTTTCAGTACATAAATTAAAATGCAATTTGTCGTACTCACAGATTTATATGCTGTACGCATGAGATTATCAAACTCTTGCCTGGCTGGTGATTGAAACCATGACTTGTTACTTTTTAATGCAGTTAGAATTTGTTCTTACATCATTTCTTCAAAGATTTTTTCCCCTTTTACTGGTATATGTGATCCTATTTTGGGATGTCTTTTTATCCCCATTTCATACTGCTGTTTATTAGGACAGCCAAATACAGGTTATATAAAGTTACTGTGATTTAATTTGAGAATTTTAATGGAAAATAATTTAACTTTTAAAGTGTGAAGCAATGATCGTTATTTATTGATGGTTCATATATATGTAATATTTAGTATATGGGTTAACTGAATACTTGAGAAAACGTTATTTCCGATTAGCTATTTGACTGCAAGAGCTGATCAAATACATACAGTTGTCCTTGCTGTTTCCTGCCGCCTGTTAGGTCTTTGGCATCCCTTTGCTCAGCCCATAATTATTTTCTCAGAACTAGACCCTGCCACGTCAGAAGGAGAAGTTAGAGCCGTGCCCAAATATACCAGGTTAGAGACCAAAGGGCACATCCTGATCACCTTGTCGTTAATCTCAGACAGGAAAATACAGCGTGTCGCTTCTATCACAGCTATTTTGTTGGAAAGCAAAGTGTCTTAATCTTCTCGCTTTATGCTACTAATTCTTCCCCCGTGCTGCATGTAATCCAAGATTAACAGCATTGTTTTCTACTTTTATTTTTTTAACTATCATGGAAATCTCATTAACTAAAGGAAACATCTAAAATGTCTTCAGGGCTTTATTTTTAAACAAATTAATCAAATAAGTTAGCTAACATAGTTCTCCATCGTCCACAGAAGATTCTCCCAGGAATGGAGTTACTCCTGGCCATTACACATCGGTTTTGATCCCTTGTTTCAATAAGAAAAATATGTACTTAATTTGCCACTTCTGACTGTCTACTGTAGGCAGTGTTTTTTCTGCACCCCATGCTTGGATGAGCAGCAGCTGCTGCCGGGCAGTGCCGCCGTGGGCACCACGTGGCCCCCGCAAGCGACAGGCATGCAGCCAGAGCTGCCTTTGCAGCACAGCGCTTCCTCCGACAGGTCTGGACCTGTCCCCTGAAATCTCCTCAGTACTGCAGCAAGGGCTGCTCCAGCTTCTCCTCCAAACCCTGGCTCGTGAGTATTCCCCAGCCGTTCTTCTGACAGTTGGGGGTTAATGGGCCCCATCACCACCAGGAGAGGTAAATCCAACCACTGCTGTGGTGCATTTTAAGGAAATTTTAATGGTGGTAGGGGCGATTCATGAATATTAACACGTAGTAGTACCTCGGTGCCCGTCCATGTGGCTGCTTGCTAGATGCTGCTGAAAATATATGGTATGGAGACAAGGCATTGATTCATATCGTGATGAGGGGGGTCATCGTAATGTGCTCCAACAGCTTTTAAACGATGACTGCGGAGGGATTAAGACCAGTTTAATCCAACTAAATAATACTCCTAATGATAAACCATTAAAATCAAGTTGACTTTTAGATTCTAGCAATTGTATCAGACAAGGTGATTACACTCAACATCCGTATTGGTAATCATTAAAATAGATTAAACTATCGACTGAGAAATAAGAAACGCTGGTTGCCTCTGGCAGAAGTGCTGGTTTGACTTTACAGCAGTGCCCCTCCTGCTTCCTGAAACTTCTCGCTCCTACGTGGAGGTTCAGGCAGGTACCAGTTACTGTTCTTCATGAGCATCACGTGCCTCAAAATTAGCAACTATTATAACAGCACATTTTATCTTTAAATGTCTTTGGAGGACAGGTTGCAGACTTCAGGAAGAAAGCAGCACTGCATCATTTTGTCTGACTTGCTAGTGGGCCACAGGCTTGTACCTGCTCCTGCACGGAGCCCAGGCCATTGTTTGGCTGAAGGACATCTTCCAGGGTCTTAACGCACCCAGAGGGAATGGCCCTCACCGGGAAATGAGCCTTTATTTCTCAGCACAACCTCAGCGACTGTCTTTGCATTTCCTTCAGCAGCAGCCTGAACTTTCTCCTCTTAAAGGAAGTTCTTGTAGATACAGCCCAAAGTGACTCGTACATGAAATGACTCAGTTCTTCAGACGAAGCTGAACGTATGGAACTGCCTAAGCTACTTACTGGGACTGCAGCATGAGCAAAGCCTTAGTGTCTGAGGCGGAGCGTAGATGGACCCGAGGTAGCCCTAAACCCACCATCCCATGGCCCAGGGATCTCGGACAAACTGACACCATCTCCTTAGGGGACATTGGCTCAGCAGGAGGTAGGACACTGAGCTGAAACCTGTGCAGGTTCAGGGAAGGCCAGGGACTCCCCCAGGCACCACAGCACACGGGGCTGAGCGCTCGCTGTGGATGGGTGGGGGGGAACGCTGGAGCAGAGCGGCTGGGCAGGGTGTCATGGTCCTCCGCAGCCCCTCTTCTCCAGGACTGTCCCCTAGCTCTGAGGTCATGGTATCTACAGCAAAACCAAAGACTGTTGCAGGACCAGTAGTAAGTGAAGATAATGGGAAGGACCAGAAGCAGCCAAGGAAGGAGGGTGTGATGTTGGGGGAGAGGAGAGGGAGGTATGTGTGAAGGGGAGGAGTAACCATCTAGTCAGAACTGATCTTTTTTTGCCATAGGCAGCACTTGCTGCCTGATGGACTGGCCATAACATGGAAGTTTGATGTTAAAAATATCCTCCATATCAACGAGAGAAGGTGTTTTGCAAGTGGGGAGAATGGATGATGCGGAAGAGTTCTTGGGCACATTGGAGAAAAAATTGCTCAGTGCTCAAAACAGCTTCTTGGAAATACAGCGTCCCACTCCAGAGCTCTCTGGGAGCAGCCCTTTAGTCAGTACTTTATCCTCCACCCTTTGCTGTAATGCAGTCTGGCCATATTCGGGGCGCTCTGGTGAAGTGTGGCTGCTGGTTTGCTATGGGGATATTGAACACTCACTTGTCTGTGCCTTCAATTGCAAAGGGCTTCTTTAAATTGATTACCGGTCTGGCTCAAGTTATTGTATGATCCTGTAAATATAGAGAGAAGACGGGCATTTTATGATGTCTGACTTTCCTACAATATTTTTTTATTAAGTAAACTGTAATGGAAATATTGGGTTTTCATTTCTTGCTTGCTTCTTTTCCAACAATTGCCAGTAAATCAAAGTTGCAAAAAGCCATCTCTCCCTCTGCGCTAGCAGAGCTAACGGCAGCCTGGTGGTCACTTACTTTTGGAAATGATATCGCCTTATTTCTAGGCACTCAGCAGACTTCAGTGCTGATGTATTGACACGTGCAGCTTTCAGATCAAGGAAATAGTGGAGGATAGCATTTCCAGCAGAGAAATGCCTATATTTTAAAATAAGGACTGCCAGTTGTAGTTATGCCAATTCGCTGAGATACAAAAGTGCCATGCTTAGAAAGCAAGCAAGTATTTCTTCCCCTCTTCTTCCAGCATCTCTGCTTGTTTGTGTGTCTTCATACAGCACATCAGGCATGTTGGATAGTACAGAAACCCTCTGCGAGCCCCTAGCCACAGGGCCAGTGGGGCTGGGCTCGGGGCACCTCTCCCATCACACATCTAAGGACCTACAGCTGGGTGTTTTGACTCCTTTTGTAGCATGGGATCATTTGAGTTGGCCCTGGGCAAATGTATGGAGTCAATGATGTCTAAGCACATCTATGAACGTTCATTTGGAGATGAGTCCTGCAGTACAGCCTTGTCTCTCAGTGCTCTCCCTGCGTTGCGAGCAAGCAAAAACTCATACGGAAGGAAAGTTTAAATGCTGAACATAGAGTTTTTTCCCGCATTTCTGTATCTGTTTTTTAAAGTATGAAAGCTGGAAGCTTTCTGCAAGTCCTAGGGTGCTGCAGTCCTCTCTTGTTTATATATTTATAGTGAAATGTTTGATGTAGGATGAAATGGTAATGGGCAGTTGAATTACTGGCAGCTGCAGGGGCAGAGCTGCTGCCAAGCTGTGAGCCGGACATCACTCCACTCAGCCAGACCACACCACTGCTTCACAACTGGTTTATTTTGTTGAAGCAAAGCTGTAGTGAAAGCAGGTCCTTCCACTTTTATCTTTGTTCATTGCTTTTTCCTAAATATTAAGATTGTTCAACTAATCAGCCAAGCACCTGCCTGCAAACACAGGCAGAGCCCGACACAGGCTGCGTGCTCCCGTCCTCGCCCTGTGCTGCGATGCTGGGCTGAGCCGCGCTCCTGTGAAACCTCCTTTTAAACCTTCGTAATGTCGTATGCTTAAAACCAGAATGAAGCCAGCCCTGGCTCAGCCCCGGGTTTATTTAAGGATACGTGCCCCTAGCGATTCTCCCTCGCACTGGGCATTTGGTCGCTGAAGCCACGTGCCCGTTTCATCGGGCTGGCCTGGCTCACTGCTATGGTTGTGCTGGTTGCGTCCTGGCCTTGTTCTTCAAACCCCCTTGGATGCAGCCCTTCAACACCGGGGTTCTCAGCAGAAGAGGCCGTGCTCTCCATCACGACCACTTTAATTTCCCCTTTGTAGTGTATGAGCACAACTGCAGGGCAAATGCTTCATCCTCGGTCGATCCTCGGTGTTCTGCTTCTCTTTTACACGTGTCCTTTATCAACAAGTATGTTTCTCTCGTCCATCCTTGCTGCATCAGGTCAGGGGACCTGGTGCCTTGAGCGGGTGATGGTCGTGTGGTGGCAGAGGGCTGGGAGCCCCGCAGTGTGCCGGGGCTGGCCAGGGCATCACCGCCTGCTCTGTAGGATGAAGCTGCAAGCCCACGGTCCCAACCCAGACAGAGCCATTCCCACCAGATGGAGCAGTTGCCGTTCCAGTGCTGCCGAGCCATGAAACCCCAAACCCTTCGGGGCCCTGAGGGGCTGCATCCCCCGGCCCCGAGGAGGGACCCTGCAGCGAGTCCTCACAAAGTGCCCTGCAAGCGCCCTGGCTGATCTTGTCTTTGCTCCTGGGGTGTAAATCTGGAACAAAAGTCACAGAGCTGTGAGAGCCAAACTGAAGCACTGCCTCTGATTTGGTCCTTTGCTTTGCATTTTGGCTGCTCCTCGCTTTCTGGGAGTGCCCAAACTCTGTCCATGTTTTTTCTAACTTTGTCGTTTGCAGTACTGGCCAGGCACAGGGGACTGGTGCTTTTCTAGCAAACTGTCTCTTTTCACCTGGTTTGGCCAAAATGCCAAACAAGTGCTTAAAAATCATGCAACGTTTAAAAGTAAAACGTGACCTAGCTGTGGATCTGGGTGTGCCTTTCCCAGGTGGGAGCAGACGGCGTGCTGCCCATTCAGCAGTCACCCTCCCATCGGCAGAGCTCCAGCAGCCACCAGCTGGGGCATGGCGACCGAGGTGCACGGATCTGGCAGCTCACCTGCATCAGACCCGGTTGTGCTTTGGTTCTATAGGTGCCACCGACAACGTGGCGTGGGCAAGGTGTACCTGTGTGGGGCCATGTCTGGTATTTGACCCAGTGGGTGCTTTCCCCAGAGCTGCAGCAAGCAGGAAAGGAGATGCACCCTGGCGATGAGCCGAATAACCGGCCACCGCCTCGGAGGGTCTGTGGTGACCACTCATTTGCAAAACTATTATTGTTTTGCTAAGTGTATGCTTGTTAATAGAAAGATGGAAGGAATGATGCCAAACTGCAGCAGGGTTTTTAAGCCCTCATTACCCAAATTTTCCTGAGGAGCCAGTCTCCGCATGCGAGAGGGCAGCTGCCGGGGCGGGGGTGCCCCCCAGCAGCGGGATGCCTGCGGTGCCATGCCATGCTCGCCCACTCCAGCGCACTTGGCAAGAGCCTGGTCATGCACCAGGGCTGTGCGAGGGCCTGCAAAAACGTCAGCGCTGAGCTTACCCACCTTATCTGCACTTTGCGCTGAATCCCGTCCCATGCCCTTGCTCCTCGCAGACCTGACACCAGCTCTGTGAAGGAAAGCAGGGAGTTTTCCCCCAGCCCTGGCTGCAGAGAGACTCTGCTCTGCAGGAGGACAACCCGTGATGTTGGCCCTACACATACCACTGACCGGTAACTTCACGTGCTGCTGCAAGGGGAGTAGGAAACCTGTTCAGTTTACCAAGCTTAGGGCTTCTTGACTTTGCTTTGCTATTGCTTTAAAAAAATTCTTCCCAATCCATCTGGCCTTCTTTCAAGAGCTGCATATTGCCACGGACTGGCGATGCCTTCTTGCTGCGTGCAGGTACTCTCATGATAATCTGGCTCGAGTTTTTCATCCGATCTGCTGGAGATGAAGCTTGGGGCCAAAGTATCCCCAAAAGCTGGACGGCTTAGCCTGAGCTCCAGATGTTGCAGTTCAGAACTGACTCTGTGCTGGTGAAATGTAAAGTTATGATTTATTGTTGTATGCAGCATAATTCATTTTTACATTGAAAGTAATATTATGTTATATAATCAAATCTCATTTGTTATTTATTGCATTCTCTCCCTGCACAGATGTGGAAGCTTTACCCTCTCTCCTGGTGGATAATGTCCTTCGTGCTTTTCCTGGTGGGGCTGTGGGGACCTGCTCTGGGATGGTGGGCAGCGCTGGGGAGCAGGCAGCGCTCCTGCCCAGGGGCTGGAGGGATGGGACGGGGCAAAGTCCCTCCAAAGGAAACCAACATCTTTTGCCCATTTGTGCCTATAAAACTGCAGTAACTTCTGCAAAGCGCCACCTCGGAGCAGCCAAGCTGGCTGGCAGTGGGACAGGAGCCGTGGCTTTTCCTGGGAGATGTGTCTCAGCAAAACATTTGCAATGAAATGCTTGGACATCGAGCTGCTGCTGCTGCTACAAAAGACCCCCACAAAAGGATGCCATTGGCCTTGAAACCCACTCATTTATTGTGCATGTAACTCTTCCACACCTATTTGCTGCCTTCTCCTGGTGCTGCCATGGGACCATCACCGCAGGCAGGGTGGGCAGGCAGAGGCACTCACAGGTTTCTACCATGCTGCCCAGGTGCCAAAATACAGATTTAGGTGTTGCTAAAATACAAATCTTGCTGCTCGGTGCAACAACGACCTGCAGCATGAGCGCTTTCATCCGCCGCCCTCCCTGCCAAACAGCTTTCCACTTGGCAGAGCACCTCACGGTGAGCCGAAACCGTGCTCTGCCGGTGTCTGCTGCGCAAAGAGTGCAGTCCGTCCGTGCCCTGTTTAAAATCCACGTCTTACCAAAAGAAAGTGACATTTTTTTTATGCAAGTCACGCTGTGTTGAGTCCACATCACTGATGTACGCCCCTGCTCCATATTGTACACCATGTCTGGTTCAATTTAGAAACAGTATGAGCTAAAGGGTCTGGGAATGGGGTCTGCATTGCACCAAGGTCTACAGGTCTTCGGTGCCAACTCCAGTAGCTGCACACACACAGCATTTAGTTTAGAATAGATTATAATATATATTCCAGATGTATTAAGCTTTAGAGCATGTCTTTTTCTCCTAATCTTCCCCATGCCAAGATGTATCAGTTCAATCTCCCTACTTACAACAGACAAATTATTTTAGTTGTGCTTTGGAGCCTGATGTAACCGACAACACATATAATGCAGTCCTGACGGCTATCGCTGCCGCGTGAAGATCCCCCAAGCACAGAGCTGGAGACAGGTTTTATTTTAAGCCTTCTTTATTCAATATTTCATTTTATACTTAAAAATGAGTATATGATGGGGACATATTAAATGTTGATCTTCTTGCTCAACTATCTGCTAACGTGATTTTTGGTGCCACATCATGGGGAAGCTCTGAATTCTTTTATCTTTATGCAAAAGTGCTGTCACAAACCCAAGCAAGTTTTCAATGTGATGACACCCCTAAAAAGAGGGATTTTTTTTGTTGTTGCTGTTGTTACTGATGTCTTCTGAAATGGATATCCTTAAGATATAGGAACAGCTAAAGCTGCTGGTATTCTGAATTGCTCTGATGGCTTATACTGCAAAGGGAGCCTTGACAATGATGGATAACCTCTGCAACTTCTCAGCAGCGGGTTTGGTTTATCCTGCCTTTGCTTTGTGTTTGTGTCAGGTTTTTCACTTGGGGCTACACTCAGCCTTTGTACGCTCGCCGCCTGCCTCCCTCCTCCCCGCCGTGGGCAGCACAGGCAGCATGGGCAGGGTGGCTGCTAGAGGTGTGTGCTTTCCCTGCAGCCTCCCATCCCCAAAGCCCCCGGGCAGCACTCCTGAAACTGCACGGAAAAGCACCAAGACACCCTGGTTGGGCAAGGTTTTGGTCTCACAAGTGAATTTGGGTAAAAGAAGGCTGGGAGCTCGCAGTGTAGGAGTTACTCATCAACAACTCCATGTGTACATCGGAGCAAACTGTCTGCAAATGATGCTGGGAGAAGCAAAACCTTTCAGGAGCCTGTTGCTCATAGGCAAACAGCTTTAGGTAAAGAGTAGACCTCGCCAAGACATCCATTGCGCCCCTGGTCTTTGCAGCCACCGTGTCTGATACTGCAGGGCTTTCCACCCTCTCTTGTCCATGACTTTTTTTTCTCCAGATCTGTTTAAGTTCTTTGTTTGTTTTTGCTTGAAACGTTTTAATAAAATCACTGCTCTAATATAGAAAGACTTTTCTTGACAGCTTAGTAGTACTTGTATA
This sequence comes from Fregata magnificens, assembly GCA_013389945.1. NCBI lineage: Eukaryota > Metazoa > Chordata > Aves > Suliformes > Fregatidae > Fregata > Fregata magnificens. The sequence goes on along the minus strand of WAAD01029317.1, from coordinate 103,359 downwards.
AACTCATTGATTTCATTAAGGTGACCTGGTGGTAGCAAGGAAATGAGCGTGCACTCGGGAGTGAGGGTTTAGGGGAGTTGTTTGTTGTGTTTGAGGTCTTGGAGGGGAGACAAGTGAGTGCTTTGGCCATATTGCCAAAGTAATAAAATGTTTATAGACATGGGAAATGGCCCATGAGACTTTGTAAAATCTTCTTCACTTAAAAGGAATTGGCTAAGCAAGAGCTGTAAAAAGGAAAGAAGAATAAAGATGTGGGAAGAGGATTGATGGGAAGTGGAGCGAAGGCGCTGAGACAGAAGACGTTATCCTTGAGGTTATCCTCGAGGTTGTTCTTGAGGTTGTTATCCTTGAGGTTGTTTTCCTTGGTTGGTTGTGGGCTCTGGAGCAGGAGCCGTCCCTCGCCCGTGCCGAGCCAGCAGCACAGGGAAGCCCCAGGCCCGCGGGCAATGGCAGCGCAGTTGGACAACACCAGTGAGGACATGCACGAGCTGTGGTTCAGACCAAAGAGATTTGAGCATCCTCTGATACAGATGTGGTAATTAATGCTGGTGTGGTTCGTTACCGTGCCCTCTCTCCTACTCCCTGCACTTGCAGGGTGACACATTCCTACTTACTGCCTGCGGGGACAACAGGGCTTCCTTTCGCACAACTTAGCATTAATAACAAAATGCTAGCAAATTAAAAAGAATTTAATTTCGGAGAAAGTTCTGCTACCTGGTGCCCTCCATCAGGGGAAGAAAGGAAGCAGTGACCTTGGCAGGCTGTGCTGAGCTGGCCGGAGCTCAGCTGGGAGGTGCCCCCACCCTTCCTCGTCCTGTGATCAGGGTACCCGATTTTGCCTTCTGGTGATCAACGCCTCATCAACACAGTCATCAGGACTGTCACTGCCAATGCCACTTCTTCAGGGGTGCCTGAAGTGTCCCACGCAGGCCAGGTATTTCAGTGCAAGCCCACCTCTAATTAATAGCAGTATTTGCTTAAACGGATCAATGTCTGTCCTTGACCTCAATGCACAATTTAAGCTATTACTGTATCACTAAATATGAAATTAACTATAATACATTTGAGAGGCAAACCACTTATATCGAACCCAGTAATACAGATGAGAATCTCTTATTACATCCAACGAAGGCTGTGTGGTTATATTTAAATACTCCAGCTGCTAAAGGCTGCAGTAAAAGACTTTTCCACAGCTAATTTACCGAGGAGCATCAGGGAGGCTAACCCATGCCTCCAGCACACATCAACTCTCCCAAGAAGAAAACTTGTTTTGGAGTGAGGAGCTCTGTTACTCATGATTAAAATAGTCCACTTAATGTACGCTGAAAATAGCGGTTGCAGTAAATGCATGGAGCTATAAATGTGAGAGGAAAAACTAAGAGCGAGGTATAAGATACACAGAAGGTTTGCAGTCGTGGCTTGGGGTCTGCCGGTGGTATCATCCCCTCTGTGCGGGGCAGGGGATGCGCCCCGGGCAAAATAAACCACAGGGTGCTGTCTCAGCGCTCATCAAACCCGGTGCAATCATGATTGTCTCCAACGCAAGCGATGAACAAGGAGCTGTGATAACTAACTGAAGGCTTGGCCTCAGTAACGCACTTCTAATTAGCGGCAAGTTTAAAAGTCTCCTCTAGCACATGAGTAAACAATCTCTTGGAGGAATATAGGGGTTGTCAATGATGCTTTTATGTTCAAAAAAGCCTGTATTGTACTCTGGGTCAATGAGAAGCTGTGAGAGGTGAGGACTGCTCAATACTCATGGCCTAAGGTCTGCAGAAATCTCCATAATACAGAAATGGATTCTGCAGGGACAGGAATGCTAAAAGGCGGCATCACCACTTCAGGCAATCGCTGGTGTGGTGCTCCATGCACCATAAACATCATCATTAGAGGTGTACCATTATACTTTCCTATTACACTTTGCTTAAGAACAACAAAACCCCTAAAAAAGCACAAGTATTGGGAAAGAAAGCAGTACTGCTGGTACTGGTTCTGCTCTCAGTCAGGCTGGTTTCCTCGAATCCGTGGCTGTGGTTGCGCATGGTTTCCTTAAATCGTTGGCATTTCTTCCTTGGGTGAGTCTTACGTACCGTGTGGTGCTGTAGCTTTCATGGCCACTAGATCCTTTAGATCAGTTTTATAAATTCATTATATATCTGAGGGGAAAAATGGGGCGCGGGGGCAGTTTTCCTCTCTGTGCAAACCTTCTCTCCAGGAGCGCTCTCCTGGCTCTGGCTGCTGTGCAGAAGGAGGGTTTTTCCTTTACAGTCCCAAAGGTAAAGTTGTTAGCGAATGCTGAGCATTCCTCTTTAGTCTAAATTAATTAAATGACACAGTATCTATTGTATGAAATAAATGGGGATCATTTTATATGGTGTACTGTATGCAGCGATTATAATGTGTGATCTTTCTAGAGAAATATGGGAAAACAATGTCCTTTGCTGGAACAGGCACGGCATTCCCCTGCTCTGTAATACATCTCCTTGTTAAGCGGTAATGCAATGTAATCCACAGCGACTTAATAACTAACATGACAGATGTATAATCTAGAGTAATGTAAAACGTTGTAAGCACAAGATGCATGTGACTATCCTTCATCCGAAACATGTGTAAATCACCAGCATTCCCGCGCCCCCAGCAGCAAACAAAAGCTGCACCCGTGCCGGTGGAAACACAGACGATCAGCACATGAACGCTGAAATGCCGCTTGTGTTTTCAATCTGCATTAAATAATTATGCAATCAGATCTCCATCGATACCCATACTCCAAATTAGTTTACCATAAATCAAGTCCAGTTTGCTAAAGCTTCCTCCCTGGCTGGTAAGCTTCTCTGCCTCCCGACCAGCATTCTCTGAGTATTTCAGAAAGAAAGCCTTTACACTTGCTGATACCCCACCTTTGGAGCACTCCAAATATGCATTTACTGTGAATTGCAATTTTTTTTCCTGAAAACGGCAGTGCGGTGTGAAACATCGCAGCAATACACAGCCGTCAGGCGGAGGAGAGGGGCCACAGCACACGTCCACCCCACCACGGCCACCCGCCGCTCTTCACGGCACAAGTAACTGAGGTTTCTCTTCGGAGTCATTATTAAATCTTTAGAAAGTGTTACCGAGAGACGAGCATCAGCCCAAATTTGTCATAAATCATTTTAAATAAGAAGACCACAGTCAATAAAACACATGGAGGAGGAGGAGTTTTGGAAATTCCTTTGGAAAAGAGCCAGCTCCTCTCAGAAAAATTGTCCTACAAAATGTTTATAGCACTGGCGAGCAGCTCCGAGGGCGCGAGGGGCCAGTGCCCAGCGATATGCCCAGGAGCCAGCTGCCCAGCCCCACGCAGGATGCGGCCCCAGGGCATGGACCAGGGCTCCCCTGAGACTGATGTGCCATGTGTGATGTTGACAGAGAAAACAGTCATTTTAATTTCTTTTTATTAAGTTACAGTTAGTCTGTGCTTAATTACCACAAGTGGGTATCCCAAAGCTCCTCTCACCCTTTCCCCTTCTGAATGTTTGCTTATATAAAACACCTCATATTAGGCAGGAAAAATTACAGGCTGCGTGAACGTATACACTTACTCCTTGTAGGTGTAGTACGCAGTATCTTCCACTACGAAAGTTTCAGTGATATTGTCCTGGAAAGGAAAAACTATTCAATGCTTTAAAAAAAAAAAATAAAAATTGAAATTTTGGGTCTGCAATACATTACATTTCCAGCATCTCTGAGAATCGTCGCTTCTCCTCGTGCTGGTGGTGCTGCTGTTGGGGTACAGCGCTCCCTCGGTCCCTCTACATCTACAGCGGGAGCTTGGGGTTTGGGTACTTGGGTTTTGCTCGGGATGGAGGGCGCAGTTAGAAATGCATTTAGGAGAGGGTTTACCTTTATTTTTGCCATTCCTCGGGAATGTAGTGCTGCGGGCTCTGAGGGCCATGGCTGTAAATCTGGCTGGGATATAATGTCTTCATACAGGAGACAAAAGGTTAAAGTATCTGTGGCCAGGGTTGCAGCATTCACGCTGGTGCATAATCCCTGCTCCGTGGGGCTGTCGGGGGCAATATCAACCCAGACCTGTGCCCAAATGCAGAGCTGCGGGGAAGGTCGGTCTGAGCTAGGACCTGTCCTTCCACCCCTTCTCTCTTGGAGTAGAAGCAACCATGAGATAAATGTTTTTGAGTATCCGTGTTCAGACTTGTCAAGAAATTTTGTTGACGGTGCTTTTTTGCGAAATTTCTCAGCACTTCCTGGTTACGCACACTGCTACAATTTGCTTTCAGAAAGAGCAAACGGTTTTTGCATTTTCCAGCCACGCTAAACTTGGACTCCTGATACTTGACATAAACCCTGTCCCAGCCGAGCTCTTTGCAGTTGCCCTGAAGGAAAATGGAAATATGAAGGAAATAAGGAAAAAGGGAAATCAAACAGAGTACAAAGAAATGAAGAGCCAAATTTTAGGGAGACATGAGCGCTTCTGCACACAACGCTCCCGCTCCTGTGCTCTCTGTGTTCATATATTCTTATTTTGACTCATCCTATAACTCCAGCTGTGGCAGAAGGATTCTGAGAAAGCAGTTCAAATACAAATTTTATGTTAAAGTGGAGGAATCAACAGAATTATTCAACTAGTGCAGAAACAGCCTTAGTAAAGTAGGTGTGTGTAGCGTTTCAGCTATTAATGTATTATTCCCCACCAGCATTTCGCATTCTTTGAAACAGCAGAAATGCCTGATTTGGAATGCTCCTGTTTAGATAAGAAAATAAAATACGCAAAAGCTCTTCCAAGTAATAGCTTTTATTAATCTCTGGTGAAATCGCATGGAAATCTGTGCAGGGTGATTTGGCACATTGCTCCCGCTGCCCGGGATCCACTCCTGTTCCATGCTGCTGCCGGGTCCCCTCTACCCCTCAGGTCCAGGGCAGGGCTTCCCGAGGCGACCCTGTGCCCTGCGTCCCCACTGCCGTCACTGGTGCAAGGGGTACTTCGTGCCTCATTTGCATAAGAACTTCATTAACAAGTAATTAAATGCCAGGATCCGAGGGACCCCACATGTGGCATCTTTGGGTAGTCGCTCACTGAGCAGGCAAGGCAGCGGTGGATGGGCAGGATCTTACCGTGGAGAAGTCAAAGAGCTTTTCATTAAAACGGTGACACTGTTTTATATGTACTTTCTTAAAATAATCTCTATGATGCACGAGAACCACATTTTGTAGGTTTTTATCAGTTCTGCTATTGACTAATATGGTTTTATACCTAGTGCCTTTGCCACGAACGTGCTGGGAACAGTGGCACAAACCTCATTGGGGTGGGAGATGGGATCTGGCTATAAACCAGCATGCAGGGCTGCGTTTGACACTGCTGATTTGATAAATGCTATTTTGGTATAAATTTAAAAATCATAAGATAAATTCTCAGGAGTTTGACGGTGGTGTGGGGCACACAGGGGTGCACCCCAACTGCTGTGAGCGCCGTGCAGGCAGGGCTCCCTGCCTGCAGTACCTCTCCTGCCTCCCAGCTGGGCTTGCCCTCACTGTTGGGTTTTGGATGATAATTTGGTTTAACAGAGCTACCCGGGAGGTGACTTCCCATCTAACATGACCGAAGGAACACAAGTCCATCCTTTAACCATAGAATAATCCATCCTTTAACCGTACTAATACAGCAGTAGCATCCTGAGCAAATGAGCGTCACAGCCACACCACCGCGTTGGATCGGCATTCCCATTTCCAGCAACGAAAACCTATTTTGGCAGCACAAACCCTTCCCCGCTCACCAGCTACAGGCAACAGATGCTGCTGCCGGTGCTGGGAGAGCAGCAGCAAGAGGGTATGCGCGCCATCAACATGAACTACCTGCGGGTGCTGGTGGACATCCTGCTAATGCACGGCTGGAGAAGAGCGCACAGCCCCACGTCGGAGCTACGCTGGCTTTTCATCCTTGCCGTCACTGCAGCCCAGGTAAGCAGCTCCGTGCACGGGAGCTGGTTTAAATAAACAGGGAGGTGGATGCGTCCTCCCAGCCACGCTGATTGACACCACCAAAAGAATAAGTGGTTAAATATTGATATAAATATTTAAACTTCACTTACGGCCTTCAGCGTCTATTTACTTGAAAATATCCCCTTAGAAAGTTTATTCGACATGATCTGCAAGTCAAACAACTTTTCAAAAGGTGCACCGAGGGAAACACAAAGGACCAAGGCTCCCTTTATATTGTTATGGGGTCACACTTTAAGCCTGCTTTAAAAACAGGTGGCGAGCGTGAACCAGGGGAGAGCTGGGCATGGAGGGCGAGAGGAGAGTGGGGGCCAGGGCAGCCGTGCCCGGTGCTGCCCGCCGGCACAGCGGCTGCCTGCCCGGCAGGGATAGGCACTCACTGCAGCCTGGGGAGAGAGGAGGCACATGAAAGCGGGTCTGGATTTGCCTTGCAATGACAGCTGCATATTAATCTAAAGAATTTCTGAAAAATCAAAAAGACATTTTTCAGCAAAATACACCCCTAGAGCCTCAATCATAAAGCAAGGGAATAAACTTGAAACAGGATTGATTTCATCTTAAAGGGAATATTTCTTTGAAATGCTACCAACTGCAGTTGTCTTATTTGGTTTTCAATACTATAACAAAATTGTGCCATATTGTGTCAAGTAAGGAGATAATATAACAGCTTTAAACAAATTTTGTAATTATGGGATCAATCAGAAATGAATTAAATCCATGTGCATTAGGTAAGTCGTGCCACTGAATACTGAGTAGCTCCAAATACCAGCTCCGAGCCCGTCTCCAGCAGCCGCTGTCCTAAACCTGTGAGTTTGGTGTGACACCAGCCGCGGGACACAGGGGATGCAGCAACCCCCAGCAAGTGCTCCTGGCCCGGGGAAAGAAGCACAAGTACAACATCTTGATTAAAAGCAAAGAAAATAAAAAGAAAATTATAAGACCCCCAAAGGAGTCCATGCCAACAGAACAAAGCCATCAGTTATGCCAAAAGCCTATGTTTTGGATGAGTTTTATAATGTTTTTCTGTGCACAGCAATGCTGATCAATCTCTGACACTACCAGCTATTTTCCCCATTGTTTTCTTACCCGGTTTCAAATCTCCACAAGCCACAGTGCAGCGAGGTTCAGTATTAGTGAATATTGAACCCATTGTGAATATATAGTGAATATAGACCCCACTTCAGTTACGGGTCACCCCGGTATTCAGGAAGGAGTTTTCCTGCTCTCTTTTTTCATTCCGTCACCACAGAGCCTCCCTGAGCTGCTGAGGATGGGGGAATATTTTGGTCAAGCTTCAGTGGCCTTTAACCATATCCTTTTGCTAAGGTTTTTTCCACTGCTGAGATGTTTGTGTAAATATTTTCAGGGCTCTGGGCACCGGACTGACACAGAGTGGGGAAAATAAAGGAGCTTGAAGGATGTGGCACCTTTGCCCTTGTCCCTGTCAGTGGCAGCTGCGCTTGTCCTTATGGGAAAGCAGAGCCCGGGAACCCTGGCATAGCTGTCGTCTTCTCAAGAACTTGGGGTGATTATTGTCTCTTGTGCAACTTCATTAAATGATATTAAACACCCTTTACTCACCAACGTCATATATGTGTGCATGCAAAAATTAATGAATAGCAAAAAAAAATTAATGAATAGCAAATTTTCTAGCAAAATTCTTAGCAAGTTTGACACAAAATCTCCTTTGTTTGGGTTCAGTAAAACTCCCTTCTTCTCCCATTATAAATATTTGACAAAGTAAGACCGGAATATCTCCCTGGGCAGCTTCCATCCAGGAGCCATGGGCCAGCTGCCAGCACGCAGCCTGCACCCACAGCCGTGGGCCAGAGCTGCGAAAGCATCCCCATCAGCTGGCTCCCTCTCACTGAAAGTTAATTAGTGCAACAGAAGCTTTCTGCATAGGAAAGTATTGGGTACTCCGGAGTCATTAGGAAGGAGATAAATTACTCAGCACAGGGTGTGTGGATGCAGGTTTTCACACCCGCCACCAACACTTGGACGGTCCCCAAAGGAGACTCCGACAGCTCTGGAGTAAAGCAAACACCTACTTAAATTTTCATCCTAATGAGCTTCTTAAATAATATCTTTTACTGGTCTTTTAAAAAAAAACTATAAAAAAATTAAATGAGGTTCGGTGCTGCTAGGAGACTGGGATGAAAGTGGGAGAAGTGCCTTATCCCCCTGGGGTGCTGCAGGAGATGCCCCTTACCAGGGCTGGCCATGGGTTGGGGCAGCTCCTGCGAGGGTTTCTCACCTTCTGCCCAACCTGCCTGGTCAGCACATGGGAAAACCCCCGTATAGCCCAGCGTGGCCCTTCCCAGGGTTTGCCCAGGGTTTGCCTCGGTGGGCAGCAGAAGACCCTGGGGGATGCTGGAGCTTCCGCTCTGCGGAAAATACTGCAATTGCTTTAAATATGTTGTCAGAAAAAAGGAAATAAGTTCTCTTTTTGTTTTCTTCTTATTCATTTAAACAGGCAGAAAACAGGGAAAGGTTTATTTAAGTGCTCCTACAGGCTCTTGAGCCTCCTCACAACTGTTCTATTCCTCTGCTGAAGCACAAAACCAGGCAGGTGAGAGCAGTCATGGTGCAGCGGGACGTCAGCGCTCTCGGGAAGGTGAACAATGCCGTTTTGGTGGAGTTTCTGAAGGCTTTAAAGAGCTCGTCTCTGAACAGGGGCAGGGAACAGTCTATTTTCTTGAAACTCGGGCTTCACAGAGAGCCCCGTTCTCCCATGACATCTTCAAACGCGGTGCCGGCAGAGGCGGCGTGGCTGCGATTGAAACCGCCGGTTTGTCGGAAGCCACAGCCGGCATGGGTCCTGCAGGGAGTGGGACGGGGAGCAGAGATGAAATATGTTCCGCTCCTTAGAAGCTTGGTCCCCTCCTTCCTCTGCCTCCCATCATCGATTTCTTTAAAAATAGGATGTCTCTGCTTTCCCTTGCCTCTCAAACTGGTCTTTTGCTTGTGCAGGAGGCTCTGTGAGCAGCATGGGGGCTCCCAGCCCAGGGTCCCACCTGCCCAGCCATGGGCATCAGCCAGCTTGGGTGCTGGGGTGCTGGAGTGCCTGGGGTGCTGGGGGTACTGGGATGCTGGGGGTCCTGGGGTGCTGGGGGTGCTGGGGATACCCTAGAAGGAGCATGCTTGTCCCTCTCCACTCCTCCTTCTCCTCTGGTGGCCTCATGGGCTTGGTAGCAAATACTGAAGAGCATTGTTTTTATAGATACGCCTCTTGGTTTTCATCCCTTAGGAAGTAACTGGCCTCTGGGGTGAGGTTCTTCAGCACCACACGTCTGCTTCTGCTTTCCAAAGCAATTTGGGCAAACTCAGCAGAGGTATTTGGTGAGGTGAGGTGAAAATAAGCACAACTTCAAGCTCGCAGGAAGCTGAATCCCTAAAGGAGGCATCCATGTCCTAACTTCAGAGCACATGTGTGCAGTGAAGTGACCTGTACATCGACTTCACACACCCCAGGGCTTCCTGCTGGGAGGTGCTGGCGGGCGGTGGGAGGGCTCCCCATGTTGGCATCCCCCTTCGGCACTGCCCTGCAGGGACGTGCTGAGAGTCCCCACCTGGGGATGGTCACAGGGGGACAGTGCCCCCTGAGTTAGTGTAAGCCTGGACCTTGCATACCAATTCCTAATAAAAAATATAACGGTCCAGACAGGGATGAGAACATCACAGCATGGTTTCCAAATACAAAGTTTTAAATACCAGGATTTTCTCTGCATCTTACATTGCATCTCCGGTACCTTTTGGCTCTCCCTGTTTGCAGAAGCGCTGGCTGAGGAGTGTGAGATGGGTTTTGCTTCCATGCTTGTCCTGCCACGAGCTGCTCTAGGGTGATGGCTGGGATTTTAATTACAAATTGCAGCACGTGGCCAAGCCCTCCCAGCGAGGGTGTGCCTGCGGGGAGGTTGGGCTACAAGAGAGCTGAGTGTGGCTCTGGATAACCCCACAGGCACCGTGTCCCCATGCTAGTGCTGCTGAGCACACCAGCCGTGCCCCGGCGAGTAGCCTTGTGGAGCTCAGGCTCCTGCACGCTTGACTTATGCTATTTTCTGTTCAAGAAAAGTGTTTGACAAAGAATCGCCTACTGATGCCGGAGAGATGGGTCAGTAAAACCACGTCCATTCTGCCCCGGGTAGTCACCTGTCTGTGCAAAACATTCACCGCTGAGTCTGCACATGCTTCTGCGTTAGGTGACTGATTTTCCTTGGGTGAATAGTCCTTTCTGGTTTCAAGTGAGCAATTCACTTGCACAGGCGGTTTGCAGGACCGAGCCATCAGCTGCACATCTCTTACATCCCCCCAGGGAAATGAAAATTTATCTTAAAGGAGTTTCTATAATGATTTATTAAAAAAAAAAAGAAAATAAAAGACAGTGCTTTCAAAGCAATCACAAAGGGAAAGCAGCAGAAGATGGAAAACTGCGGAGGGTGATGGGGCAGACAGAGAGTCTCAATGATCACAAATGGATTGCTGGAAACCACGGTGCAGCGGCTCGGGGTGCACCGACACACGTCTCAGCCCTGCACCGCTGGTGCAGAAGTTCAGCTTCCTCCCTGCCCGTCGGGCTGTAGTTAAGAGTTATCTCCGAGAGATCCCACAGTGGGGGTTTCCCACATGCGTGCAGCTGAGGATTTTCCAGGAGGCTGGTGCTGTGCACCTGCAACCGGAGCTCAGCCTCCATCTCCAGAGGTGATTGCACTGAGGCACGACACGGTTTGGAGCCTGGCTTGCCCCGGCAGCGGCCCTCGTACCTTCTCCTCACAGACAACAATGCAAATGAATGGTTTTGCAGCTTGTCAGATAAATACAATGTTTGTTCTTCCTAATGGATTTCAGCAAGATATGGTAAATATTAACTCCCAGGTGGGGCAAAATGCATAATTCATCAGCTAGCACATTCCGACTGCTCTGTCTCTCTCATGATTAACATGTAAGGCGTTCATTATATTTTTCAGCTGGTGTGTAGATGAGTGTAGAAAGTTATGCAGATGAATACCAAGCACCTGTGTTATAGAAAATCATCCTGCTCCATCGCAAGACCTACGGTGCAGCCAGCCAGCCCTGCTGCACTGGGAGGTTTCTGGGGTTGGGTAGGTAGAGGTTGGTCACTCGGTGACTCCAGTACTCCCTGCCGTAGGAGATGGGCTCTTTTCCTGCTGCAGCCACGCACGGGTTCATCAGAACAGCCACTGTCAACCAGCCAGCAGCCCTTTCGGTCTGCAAGCTTGGGTTTGTCATCTCACCCTCTTATCAACATTCTCTTGAAGGGAAACAACACTTGGCCAGAGAAACTGCTCACATTACTGACAGCATCCACTGTGGGGCCACAAAATATGGTGCCTGATCCAGAAATGACTCAACCACTTCACTCCTCTCTGCTTTTCAGGCAAAATTAAATCTCTTCCCATGCTAATGGATCTTCCTCCTCATCCGTTACATCTCTGACATGTGAAAGACACATTTGTCCATCTTTTTCTTCTGAAAGCTCAACACACAAAGGCAGACGCTGATAACTTCAAGCTGCGAGACCCTTGGGCATCACCGACCCTCCTCCTTCTGCATCTGCTCTCCCAGCTGCACAGGCTCCACCAACCATGGCCCCACCTGTGAACCGCTCTGTTTATCAAGCTATATTTCCAGCATCTGCTGTATCTTCTTAGGGTTGTCTCAGTCCTAGTTGTCTTAGATCCAAAAAAACAAAACCAGACCTTCCACCTGCTTTTTCCAGCTGAAAGGAGGACTCCTGCACTTGCCATGCTCTCCTGCCTCTTGGATGGACCTAGCTGAGAACCAAATATGCTACCAATATTTTCTTTACCCACACTGATCTACTGCCAAAATGTTAATATTTTTATGTTTGCATCCTAAAGGGCGTGATTCAGTGGGCATGAAGTAATGCTGTGTCCATGAGACGGCTGCTGAGCAGCCCCAGGGGCTGGACGTGAGTGATGCTGCTCATAAAATAGGATGCCACATAAAATCTAGCCCAAGAAAGACTTGGCCTTGTAGCTTGTCTGTGAAGCCCACGAACAGCACCCAGATCTCCAGTGCCAAAACCAACCACCACATCTGTAGCAGAAACATCTTGCTTTTTGCCATCTTTCCATCCTCACAAGGCGTGAAGCTCTGCATTCATTTCTGGCAGGTCAGGAGGGTACGTGCAGGTCAAACACGCTGTCCCAGGAATGCCCAATTGTCCACCCATCGGTTTGCTGGGAAAAAAAATCTTGGCGAATGGAGCGACCCAAAGGAGGGTGCTTGAGGGGACATGGCGGGACGAACCCCTGCAGCCCTGTCCCCAAGGTGCACCCGCTGTGGGGGGTCCTGCCTTGCACCTGCCGGCCAGGCAACACCAAGCTGTGCCTTGCAAAGAGCTTTTTCTGTATGCACATATGCATTTTTCACATGTGTTCACTTGCTTTAATGTGCTATGTGACCTGAATGCACGATGGGGTCTTCTAAAGGAGGTGGCATGAGAGCCGGGATGCTCTGCTGAGCCCTGCCCTCAGAAGGTGACGGGCGAGCAATCACTCTGCTCACACCAAATTTGCTTTAAAATATTATTCGCTCCTTCACAAAAACCCACCAAAGGAATTAAGAGTGAATCTGAAGACACCTGATGGCAGCAGGGTGCTGCAGGTTAGTGGTCGAGCCAGGACCAGCTCTGACTACATATTTCTGGGGACGATGGGTTTCAGTAACTAATGAATCCTCCCCGCTATGGACTGCATACTCCTCTATGCATCAGATAATGCATTCCTGTGCAAATCAGACTGCCTAGCTCTTGCACCCAAATAACTCTCCGTTTCTCACTTTATCTTCCAAAATCCCAGTTATTAGTTGGTGTGGGCTTAGTAAAGGGTTCAGAGGTGAAAACTTGCTGTGTTGATCTTTAAATGCGTAGTTTAACCCAATTAATTTCAGTGAAGTAAATAGGATTTAAATTTCTGTTTAAGTGATTTGTTAAGTCAGGAGATAAATATGGGCCTTCACCTACTTCCCATTAATTAGATGTCAATTCATAAATGCTGGCATTTGACACTATCGCAAAAATTGCCCCTAGAAGTGATTAGAGTCTCTCTTGAACGCTTAGCCAGTGGAGGAAATCTGTCTTCCAGACTATTGGTCTTCTACTTTTTCCTGGGCATAAATTAACCTCCTGCATACATCTCGGCAGCTCCTGTGGCCACGTGGTGACCGTGGTGAATTATGCCACCTCCTTTGGTGGTGAACATCTAAATGGAGCTGATCTATCGCCAACCTCACTTCACCTTGCACTGAAATTAGATTTAAGCCCAAGACTAAGAAGTCAAGGCTAGTGCACTGACTTACCACTTCCCAATTTTTTTTCTCCCTTGAAGTAGTCTTTGCCTTTGCACTCGTGTGGTGACAGTGCAACAAAAAGCCATCTTAATAAATGAAAGAAGTGACATTCAGCAATGCAATTTAAGACCTAGATAAGTCAGATGTTAAACACCTAAGGGGTATAATCTCCTTTTAATGTGAGCACAATTCCCATTAACATTAATGGGGGGTTGTACGACAGCTTCAAAAGGAGAATATGCACCTAAAAGTGCAAATTAGCACTTACAAACTCTATTGATAAATTATTAAAGCATATCATTAAAGCATAGCCACACCTCCAGATCATTAGAGCAAGTCAAAAACAGCAAGGCGGCATGCGCAGCGCTCTCTCATTATAACAAGAGCTAAAATGCCATTTAGTCACCAAAATGAATCTAGTGTAAATATTGGTTCATCGGCCCCCACTTCATGCAGAATTTGGAGTTTTAAGAGCTTGAACTTCTCTTCTGTAAATGCAAATGAGCACCAGGAGATGCTTTTAATGCGGGTCACCGCTTAGAAATCGGTGTTTAAAAAGTACATTAAAAACAAAACCCCCAAACCTTGGGGACCGTGCTGTCATCAGAGTTCTTTGTTGCTATTTACATGGCGCCATGACTGCAATAAAACCAGCACCTCCCTCCCCCTGGGGGGTTCAGACCTGAATTACCAGGTCTGCCACAACTAATTTTCCTCTGATCGCTTGCTCCAGCGAGGATCATGGGTGACGCCGGCTGGTTTGAGGGTGCAGCAAAAGACACCAGTGCAGGCACTCCCCTGGTGAAATCCTCTTGGTTTTCCTCTCCTGGTCCGGCAAGGTGGACGTCCCCAAGGTCACAAAGTCCAGGCTTCCATGGCCGTGCAGGCAGCAGCTCACCCCACTCCCGTTTGCTTGCCCAACCCAATGGACGTGGGCTCATCAGGTGTTTTGCAGACCGGTGCTATTCAGTCCTCCCAGCAATGATGCCCCGGAGCAGACACACTTTGTGGAGCCACCATGCTGTGCACATCGAAGGAAATGATGGGGAAAACACCAGGCACCAGGAAGGATGGACGCAGTATGCGCCTGGGAGCACTGGGGTTGGGCGTGTTCCCACTTCCAGCACTAACCCCTATCTCCAAGAAAATGAGAAAGCAAAGCAACGCCAACAAGCAAGCCCAACTCCTTCAAAACCCCAGGCTGCTCCTGCGATACCCGTATCGGCTGATTCATCCCCAGAAAATACTGTCAGCCCATTACCTACAGCTTTTAAATTATTAATTGTCTTTGACATCTCATCCGCATTAATTCCCTCCCTTTCAGGACACTGCGTATCTCTCAGAGATTACCCTTTTACTCTCCCTTTTGTAAGCTTAACCAGATGTGGGTGTCTCCAGCTTTCTTCATAATTCATGTCCCAAAACAGAGACGCTTTTTGGTTGCCCCCTGCAGCACCTTTACAACCCCAGCGATGTCTCCCCTTTCACAGGGGGAGCAAAATTGTCGGCACCAGTCTCAATCTATCTCTCCAAGTTAGGTATTTATAGGATTACAATCACCCTATAACCCTGGGAGAGAGTTAAATAGGACATAGTCATCCTTTTCTGTGAGGGTCCTATATACTCAACCTGTCATGATTTTTAATGCACTAAAATAGTATTTCCTCCCGCACTTCAACATGCAGATTGACATCGTTCGCACTAACCCAGTGACCGATGCTCCTAATTTATAGTGTATTGTCTTCACCCTTCCAGGGATATTTTCTTCATTTAAGACAAAATCTTCCTGGGCTATTTCTGTATCAAGGGTACATTGTGTGGTGTTATAATCACTATCCTTAAACACAGGTTCCAAACATTCAACCCACTCCTGAAGCCATTTAACAAAATTATTTTTTTAAATAAATTATTCATATAAATGTAGCTGCATGAGGAGTAGAAGTCATGAAAACTGCACCTCAGTCGTGATCCCAAGTTTTAAGTGATGCCAATTCTTTATGCTATTGTGAATCTTGCAGCAGGTGAAGTGAGTGCAAAAGGTCCCAGTTTCTGGAGCCAAATAAATATACAAATTCAGCTGTTGAGGTTAACACAGATCAAAAAAAGTGTCCTTCATTCCTATGGAGAAAAGCTGTAAAATCATAAAAAAAGGTGCCCAGGAGGTCTTCTAAAGTTAAAATAAAAAATAAGGACATTCTGTTTTCCAAAGTAGTTTAGATAAAAAGTCAGTCTTGTGAATGTGGGGTCGCTGGACCCTGATTCTGCAAGGTCTGGAGCTGGCAGCACCAGGTGAGCTATGGTTTTGCACATAAAACACAAGCCAAGATGAGATGGGAACAGGAGAGGCAGAGTAAGATGAAGGTTAGAGTGACACCTCCGACGATGGCCTATAATGAATTTTTTAAAGTTTTCCAACAAAGAGCAATAAAGGTCAGCTTCCTTCCACTGAATTCAGCTAATACTTTATTAATACCAATTGAAATTACATGCATATAGCAAAAGAGACAAGTCTGTAAGTGTTCAGTTACTGCTGAAATCTAGATTGCCTAATCTCTCATCCTGCTCTAACCTATACCCATTATCGTGCTTTTGAGATAGTCTCTAGAAGTGCATGTTTTTGTGATGGCAACTTAAATAAGCGGAACCAGAGGATGACTACACAACGTATGACCTCCCCTTTGCATCTCCTGAACATCGGTTTGGTTCATCCCAGCCCCTGCCTTGCAATGAGACCTCACTGGCAGCTTTCTATGCTGCTTCTCAGCCCACAAATCCACAATCTGTTGCCAAAGAGCAGCTCCCCATGTTGGTCCACGGTGGAAGACACATGGCTTGTTATCTCCACCAGCTTCTGTCATCAGAAGGTTGGGACAGAAACCGGGAACTGAACCGAAAGGGCAGAAGAGCCTTTCTCCTGCCCTGCAGGAGAAGGTGCCCTCTCCCTTCCTGGGGTCCAGATTTGGGTCACTGATAGAGGGAAACCAGATAAGAGATTGCTGCAGCATCAGCTAGAGCTGGTTGCTAGTTTGGGTGCTGCCGGGGTGGTGTTTTCCAGGAAAGCTGAAAATATGGGCTTTTTCGGTTGGGTTTTAGCAAAGGTCAGCTCTGAGTAGGAGACTCCAGGTGAACCATCTGCCCGAGGACCTTACTAACGCCCGGCGGTGTGACGTGGCGGCCACCAGTGCCCACACCAACATCTCCCTTAGAAACCCAGTGAGTCTCATCCCCATTAAACAAGGTTTAATTATTCCACACATTACATTCAAAACAGTCCTTCCTTTTTAAAAATAATTATCCTGAGAAAATACATTTTATCTCTCTAATAAGAAATCATTAATTAGGAGATGTTGACCCAATGAGCTGTGATAGTTCGGTGGATGATGAACACTGCTTTTAATCAGACCTTTTACAAGCTAGTGGATGTTAACTTCTGGCTGTTAATTATTCACACCTTCAAGTATTGAGATGGTTAGAATATTTCATGAATGCTCTTCTTTTTATTTAATAGCGACATTGGATTTTATGAGCTAGGAATTGCACTTATTAATTTACAGTCGTTTTGCACTTCCATGCCAGTCATTTAGCATTAACTCTCTGTTTAAAAATAATAAATGACCCCTGACTCTCTATTGTCTGTCATAATTAGCATACTGTCTTTTAAAGAGGAAAGCATGTTTTCTCTTCATTAACAGTAATATTACCTAGGAAGACAATCAGTAATTCCGTGATCTAGAAGCTGCTGTGGACGCCAAATTACCCTCTCTACCAGGACAAAATCAATTAACACCACTAGGGATGTCATTATTGTCACATTATGTCACCGGATATACTCCAGGGTAAATAAATGATTTGTGGAATTTTTAATGCCGCCGCTGGAAACCCAAAGCTGAGTCTCATGGGTGGCGGGACTGGCCGGCTGGGGGGTCCGAGCACCGCGCATCTCCTTTCCCCAGGGGCCAAATTGCTGCTGGTGCAAAAACGAGGGGGAAAAAGGTCAAATGAGCATGGGGCTGGGGTGGCGCGGAGCCCAGCGGGGTCAATGGCACCCGCGTCCTGCCATCCTTTACGGAGCATCACCCAAAGTCACTCAGCATCACACACACAGATTGGGACAGTGCCATGGTTGGGCGGAGGGGAGGGAGCACGGAGAGGTGGGAGAGGGCTCAGGGCTGAGACATAGATAATTTTATAAACAATTTTATTGCCATAACTATGTCCGGGTGTTTGCCACTCCTCGGTACCGTCAGGAACCGCCGAGTTGGTCCTTGGCGGAGCTTTCCAGCCGCACACAACACCCGGGAGATGCCGTTTTTAAAAGTATCAGCAACTTCTATATTTTGCCCTATGTCGGGGGGTATTTAATTAAGTCTATTCTGTCTAACACGATCTGATGTCATTGTACAAGGAGATGTTCTTTGTTAGCAGCGCTCTTAGTTTCAGGCTCCTCTGTGTATTTGAAACCATGGTAACAGAAGAGTAAGCTAAAGCCAATGAGATAATGAGATATTCTCATTGTAATTGTGTTTCATGAGGGCACAGGCTCCCATGGGTGGGATCCGACTGTCTTACAACTGTTAACAGAATTTAAGGAACAGGCATATATTAGCGCGGCAGCATTTTTCACAACAGCCATGTAAACACTCCTGACACGGGGTTCGCTGTTGTTTCCAGCACATTCAGGTACGTAATGTGCATTTGTGTTGCAGGAAATCAGGCTGCTAATGGGTACCAGTATTTTAAAATCCTCAGAACTTCAAGGAACTTCAGGTTTGAAAGGCATTAACGAGGCTGTGAGGTGCTGGTTTGCATGATAATTGCAATCGGTGCTGGTGCTTGCGTGGGGAGGAGGCGATGGAGGCAGAGAAAGGGGGAACGGGCTGGAGCTGCCGCAGCCCTGAGTCGCTGGGGTTTTTATGGAATAGCCTGTGTGAAACACAGCCCAAGTGCCCCGCAGGGTTCGTCCTCCTGCTCCCACTAGAAATGAAGTGTGGAAGTCCAATCAGCATTTTAATCCTAAAACTTTCTAGAGGCACTAATGAAAGGAGGTGTTTCTCTTCTTCCATTGTAAAGGAAGAGAAAACAAAAACAAGTGGTTGGGTTTTAGAGATCTCTTCTGGAGTTTTTTCATTTTACTCCCAGATGCATTGAAAGGCACTCACTAAATTGCCCTAAATTACTTTGTATATTTTAATTATTATTTTTAACCACAAATATGATCATACATTGCCGAGTTCAGGGGACCGAGGTGTGTCCCCCAGCAAGAAGCGTGTGTGTGCAGTGCTCTTAGCTCCCGTGCACGGCCTCCTGCTCCTCCTCGCAAACCCAGACCAAGTCATCGACCTGAATTACGGGTGCTTTGAGATAGTTATGGACACGTTGCCAGAAACACCCCAAGCATGGTGCTGTCAGGTTTGGCGGGGGGGGCCTGCTTGCTGTTCATTTGCTGCAGTGTGTGCAATACTTTCTTTACATATAAGACATACTCTGAATGGTATGCAGAAGTGGAATAGGAAATATAATTCGGGGGATGGAAGGAAACAGGATCAGATCTACTTCACGCTACAATCATCTTTGTCCTGTGTAATTCCCAGCATATGTACATTAATCGCTCTTTCCCCTGGGAGCAGCAGAGGACCTTGGTGTGGGGCAGGATGATCTGGGATGGTGAGCGTGTGTGAGGGAATATGGGATGGTCTCCTGAAAAGAGTCACAAAATGTCTGGGAAGATTGATTTTTCCCAGAGCAGAAATACCGATGTGGCTCCCCGGGAGCAGCAGCTGGGTGATGCACGGCAGGCATGCCAGGGGCTGCTTCGTCCTGCCTCGGCAGAGACCGGCGCTGCTCGTCACCCTGGCTAGCAGCAGGATTAGCATTTCACACAAAAAAACACTAACAAGCAATGCCGGCATTAAGACTGACAAGGTGTGTTCCTGCTCTGGTCTTCTGGGAGGGCCAATTCTGTCCTTCCCTTTAGGTACAAGGATGTCGGACTCCCCTTACAGATGTATATGTATACATATACTAGTCGTATGATGGACAAACGCACAAACAAATGCTCTGGCTCATCGGCAGAGGGAACCTGAGCTGGCTTTGGAGCAGGTCCAGTGTGACCACCACTGCTCTGCTGCATCGTTACTAGGTCGGCTGATTTGGCCACTGTTGCTGGCTGAAACCCTCCCTCCTCTCTGTACCCACCTTCTGCTACAAAACTGCTTTGTCAGTGCAAAACTGCATCCTTCACTGCATTGCATCCCCCGGTGTGGGCTATGGGAGAGGGCTCCAGCCTGGCAGGGCACAAGGCTGGTACCCAGCCCCACCTTCAGCCTTGCTCGGAGCTCCATGCCCAAAGGTCGTGGGCTCATGCACAGCAGTGGGACAAGCCAGGACCACCGCCGTGTTGGCACGGCTGGCGAGCACCAACCTCACCGGTCCCTGAAATTGCCAGGCTTGGGCATTGCACCTCCAGCTTTCCCAGTGATGACCTTTCCTGCCTTCCCTTCCCAGGGAAAGATGGACGTGCGAGGTGATCACAGTCCATGGCACTGGCTGACGGCGACCCAGAGGGCAGGCACAGGCAGGGGAGCAGCGAGAACTTGCTTCACATTGTAGTCAGGGATGATTTTTATTATTATTATTACTATTACTTCAAAGAATACACTTCTGATGTGGGGAAAGCTGACAAGATAAATTATATCTGTTGTCAGCTGCATGTATAGACCTTTGTGATATTTTAATTAAAACCACGCTCTCTGTCAGCCTGGCGTGCATCTTCACCAAAGCTGCAGCGAGGAGATGGGAGCCGCCAGTGCTGTCACCAACACAACAACCACACGACTGAATCTCCTTCCCACACCATATATTTTGTGTTTCTCTCTCACACACCAAAAATTAGTACCTGTATTTGTTTCATGTAGAACAAGACCATGAAAGTGTATGCAATATTTTAGATATGATGGGCACCACTTTCGGAGGGTGTGTTTACTATTAAAGCTGTCCGCAATGCATCACCAAAATGGATATAATGAGCCTACATAAAAATTACCTTTAACGTTCAAATATGCTCTAACTTTCTCCCAAACACAGAGTCCAAAGGAAAGCTATTTTTGTTTATACTCTTAAAGGAATCCTATTTCCAGCTGTCGCTTAAAGCTTCAACAATTCAGTTCCAATAAATAGGTAAAATGCCTGCAGTGGCATATTTCAAAGAAACATTTTCTCTCTTAGGCAACACATTAAAACAACTAACTTCCCAGCCCCAGACATGTGGGGTGAGAGGCAGACAGCTCGAAAGATGCTGTAAAACACAGGAGAGGTGTCCCGCTCTCCCGGCACATGGATCTGTTTTATCCTGGTGCAGGCGTTGAGCCCAACGACCCATGTGCAACCAGAGGACAACAGAGACTCTTAGAAAAGGACATTTTTGAAGATCAATTGTGAGCCTGTCGCTGATCCCATATTAACCCATATGTGACACTGTGATATGAGTCATTTGAATGACTTTGTAGATTCATTGGCTTAATCATGCCCAGGGTAACCACAGGGCATAGCTGATGCCCCATCGTGTTTTTGACCTTCCCTGTTAGGAGCCTCTTGCTCCTTATTCACTTCACAAGGCCTAAAACCCCAGGAACTGCCCCCAAACTACCCAAACAACCCAAACCAGTGCCAAGCAAAAGTTCAATTCACCTTCACAACTCCGTACTTACTCATCTCGGCAATTTTTTTCCCCAGGTTGTTATTACAGCTGGGGATCACAGTTCAGCACTTGTAAAATAAATCTGTTATCATAGCTTGCATATAATTAGTGCTAAATGTGTGTGGTTTATTTTCAATATCAGGATCCACATTAGGCATCAAAAACACTTAAGATGCTGGCTATCACCACACTTTATGACTCTGTCATTTACTGAGTCGAAGCAACAAATATTTAATGTGACAGTAACATTAAAATACAGCCTAGCCGATAAAGCAGCATGTCCTGCAATTTGCATTGCATGATGCAATGATGAGCCGTACATATTAACTATGATGCAGCTTGTCTGGTTCAGAAAACCTTTGTTGTTGAGACACGGAGAGCCAAGGCATATGTCATGCTGGCAAGGAGAAGACAAATATTTTTAGATACTAATGTAAATAAACTGCCGGGATTAGCCTGGATTTCAGTAAAAACGGTCACGAGACAAGATGCTTTTGTAGGTGTGCACTGGCTGTCATGCAAGACACCTAGCTCTCATGTTAATTAAATTTGTGGAGCATGTCTTGTGAATGTGCTGCTTTTATGGGTGCACAAGAGTACCTGGATTTTCATACCACTCTTTTGCTTTGGTGATGCTCGTAAGTGACTCCGTAAAACAGGGAAGAGGCAATACCGAGCCCTGACCCCATGGCTCGTGCCCTATCCCTCCTGCTCCAGCGCTTCCCCAGGGCTTTTCTGGAGCCGGCGTTTGGGGCCCATTTGCAATTGCCCCTTTGGTGGGTGCTGGGGTGGGGGCAGTCCCGGACGCCGCTCCCTCTGCAAGGACACGTCCTGCACCCGGAGTGACCGCAGGATGCTGAAAACTGCCCTGGAACTAAACACTGCCTTTGGGATGGACTCACATGCAACGCATAAAGTTTATGAGGTTTATAACGTTTTATGAGTTACAAGGGTTTTTGTGAGGTTTGGGTCCAAGTTCCTCCAAATCTTCGAAGGTATCTGGAGGATGCTGAGTTTGGGACATGTTTGGTTGAGAACTTTCCCCAGATCAGCTCCCTGCCCTCTCGCAGCGCTGAGCAATGGCTGTGCATCACTGCCACCGCCAAGCCCAGTGCTGGCCATCCGTCACCATCGGCCCTGCTTTCCCTGGCACGGGGAGGAATATCCACCAGCCCTGAGGGAGTATGAAATCTCTTATCCTGCAGGGTTTGCTAAGAGGTGCGCCGAGCACCTGGAGCGTTAGGGGATGCGGTGCACCATGGTGAAAAACATCCTAAAATTCATTAAATCGGTATGTGTAGGAAAGCATAAGAGCATCAGTGTGAAGAAGGAGTGCTGTAGTGCCTGGGCACCTGCTGGCACACAGCTTGGGGACCTGTGTGTCCACAAATGCTGCTTCAGCAGTGAGCAGATTGAGCCAGGAAAGCTTTCCAGAAAACCCGAGAAGGCTGATGTTCCTTTGGGATGGCGAAGGGGCTGCAGAGGGCAGGGGATACCTCCAATCCGCCAGCTCACCGAAGCCTCCCCTTTGTGTATCACTGCAAAGAAAGGAAAAAGTACTGGGTTTAGATGTATAAATATATATGCATATACATATATATATGTGTGTGTATACATATATATACACATGTATGTATACATGTGTGTATGTATACATACATAAACCACCTCTTCCTCCTCCCTCTCTCTCTGCACACATGTATATGCACGTAGATATGTGTCTGTGTTTCTATACGTATATGTAGGCAGACTCATATATATGTTCCTGTGGCGTAGGCGTAGGTCTGTTCCAGCCCTGTCCCTCAGGCTGAAGCAGAAGGACCCTCCAGGGTCCGAGTGTGGGATGGCAACCCAGCCATCCTCGCGGTCAGTTCTGCTCCCCAAGCTGTCCTCATCCATCGTCCTCCACCAAATACCCGGGCCTCAGATGTTTACAGATGCACCGAGAAGAAAGATTATTGTAGAAGTTGTAAAGATTTCTGCCCAGAAAGAAATACGAACCAAATGCTAAGGCAATCCCTTCTTTCTCCTTCACTAACATGCCCATACGCAGAACAACATGGCAAGAGCTTTCTCGCTGAATTTACTGCAGAAAAAAACTATTTGACAGTCTTGTACAGGAAATCGGAGTTGTGTAGCGTCTTTTTTTAATTTAAGCAA
Organism: Fregata magnificens; assembly: GCA_013389945.1. Classification (NCBI taxonomy): domain Eukaryota; kingdom Metazoa; phylum Chordata; class Aves; order Suliformes; family Fregatidae; genus Fregata; species Fregata magnificens. Next base: position 80,174 of record WAAD01029317.1, on the reverse strand, counting down.
TATACACAAATCAAGTATATTTATTAAATCAATGTATAGTCATTTTTACAAGGAAGTGTAATTTAAAAACAGACTTAAAAGATTTCTAAAGTAATGATACACATCTCTTTTGGACAAATGTTATTTCAGGGATTTATGATAATTCCTTTTCTGAAAGAAAAACGAAGCTAATTGAAACAAACTTTGTACTTTATATTAATGCCATTCGAATACAGTATGTGCTGCCAGTTATAAAGTGACATTGAAAGCTGATGCTGTTCTCAACAACACCATGGTTTCTCAGTTTTATGTACTTTTTAATTTCCTCTGTGGAAAATCTGTTCTTCATAAAAGGGCTGCTAAAGAAAATGTGGAAAAAGTTGATTCATTCCATATTTACATTCTTGCTAGTACCTGGAAATGAACCAATTACCAATGTGAGCCAAAAAAGAAGTTAGAAAAGTCATTTAGAAAACTCATCTTCCTACAGGCATTGCTTCAGAAGTGCCCTGGGAAAGTTCTGCTCTGATAGCAAACACCTTTCATCCTAATAAGATTTTGGATTCTCAGCCCCTCGGCTAGTGCAGCCTGCTCCTCGCCATCGCTCTGCGCTTCAGGTCCTCCTTAGCTGGGGGGCAGCTCTGGGGGCGTGGGGAGGGGCCTGGACCCGTATCCTAGACCCAGACTCAAACTTGGACCCGAACACAAACTTGAACCAAAACCTGAACGTGAACTCAAACCCAAACCCAAATCCAAACCCAAAACCAAGCCCAAACTAAACCAGAACCTGAACCCAACCCAAACCCAAACCTGAACCCAACCCAAACCCAACCCCAACCCCAACCCAACGCAGCTGAACGCCTCCCCAAATCCAAACCCCAAACCAAACTTGAACCTTAACGCAACCCAAATCCAAACCCAATCTCAAACACCAGCCTGCTCCAGCCCAGGGCACCCTGAGCGTGGGGATCCTGGGCAGTACCGAGCCCGAGGTCACCCCACAGCGCCTCTCAGGTACCCTGTCTGGACAATGCTTTGGAGATGTGCCGCTGCATTAATGCTGACTGTGGCTGTATATTTTGCAGCAGGGAAGAGCAAACAGCGGGTGCTACCTGCCCCTGGGCTTCAGCACCCTCCTGCTCCTTCGTGGACTGATTTTGTGAACACGGAGAGGACAAATTAAACAGACAGCACTGATGCTGCTCTCAGCCTCCCATGGGGTGATGTGCTGCATGTCCACATCCTGCAAGGGGAACCTTCTGCCGGGTTCTTCTTCGAGAGGTGTGCTTCGGGGCTTGGGGGCCTCCGCGGCAGCAGCCCCTTGCCCTCTGCCCAGCACATTGGGGCAGGGCTGCTGGTGGCTGCAGGATAACACGCTTCTCTCATTAAACCCTCATAAACACCTGTACTAGTTTAAATCCCAAAGTAAAAAACAAATTGATGAATTCCCCAAAAAAGGAAGAAGAAGGGGGGGTGTTTGTCTTTAAAGTTGAATTTTGACATCGCTGACATCCACCCTGTTGGAGTGATCTCTGGTTTTCCGTCACTTTCCCAACTCTACCCTGAAACCACCACCACGGCTGGCTTGCCTAACCTCCGGCTGCTGCTGCTGCCACCTCCAGCCTGAGCAGCTGCTTTTTCTTTCCAAGTTGCACATAAGCGGATGTGACTTGCTAAAAAAGCCAGTCATCTCTGGAGGGGTTTTGTTTGTAGCTTCTGTGTCTCCTGTTTGGTTACTCAGTTTTGCAGAAATACGCTTTTTTCCCTAGGATTGGGTTTAATAAAGACTTGATGTGGCGTCTGCATGGTGTGGTCGCCCGCGAGGTTGCTTGCTTGGGGCTTGCGTGGCTTTCAGCGGCACTGGGACCGGGCAGGGGTTTATTAAATTCTGGTATAGGAAGAAAAGCAGAAAGTTGAATTTCCAGCACTAATATGATTTTTATTCTTTTTTTTTTCCCTAGCCTGTTGGTTTTTTGCGCTTTTCATTTCAAAAAGCAGTTTGATGGACACGGCACAGTGCCGCTGCTCCTCATTACCAGAGAAAAGCCAGGCTGCGGCGCTGCCGGCCCTGCTCTCCTCCAGAGAAAAGGAGAAACCTTGTCCCACTTCTTGCTCCACAAACTGAAACATAACTTCTAGAAGTGTGGGTATAATGAGGTGGAAAGTTTTGCCTCTTGGACTTAGGTTTTCACACAGTATATCTGTAATCTCCATTTGGGTTTATTTTGCTGAAGAGAGGAAAGCCAGCATCAGCCATATGTGCCCGGTGCCCAGCAGTCCCGTTGCTGCTTCCCTGCTGCAGTAACATCTGGAGGATGCAAAAAGGATTAAGCCTCCCTCCTTGCACACGTGAATAAAACACTTAGCGAGAAACTTCCCACGTTCAGGAGAACTGGGAAAGAAAATATCCAATTTTCCCAAAGCAGGGGAGAAAGCAACTCCCCCATCCCGCCCCTGCTCGTGCTGCGGAGCCGGGGGGGCTGCAAACCCTCGAAGGGTATTTGTGGTCCCACGAGCAGCCCAGGGTCCTGGCTCCTGGCATATGGCTCAGGGTGCAAATCCCTGCTCAGAAACCCGTCAAGGTGTCAGCTAAGCCTGGGGGAGAGATGCTCGTTGAGAGGCGGCGGTGGTGCTGGGAGGCAGGATTGACCCATTGCTCTGGTACCCGATTCCCACGGGCGCCGCAGCAGCGGCTGCACAATAAACATGGCACAGAGGAGATATATGAGCATTGATCCCATACTAATAATCTTTTGCACTTCTACAGGGCTTTTAGGGAGTCCCGGGGGGGTTTATAAGCATTGCTCTTCATATTCAGAGCCCCTGAAATAACGACCAGCTTGGGCGCTTCCCCCCAAATTCATGGGAGCACCGTGACTGCTGGCACGGGGCACGGGCACACCAGGCTTTTTGAAGTAGCAAAAATTGAAATTGCTTGATATGCAACAGGCTTATCAGGTTCCCTGCCCCAAATCCTGTTTGTAAATACAGCCTCTTGTGCTCCTCATAGGAACCAGTGAAGGTGGAAGTTGGTTTGTGGCCTCCAATTAAGTTAGGATTGATTTTATTTTTTTTTTCCCCTACAGGCAGGATGAAGAAATATCTCTAGTTAAAATTGCTTTAACCCCATTTTAAAGTATGCACGCTTATACTGAATTTAGTGCATAGGCTGTTTGTCTTGCTATTTTAAATTAACTAAAAAATCAATTGTAAAAAGCAACTTCCATGCACAGCTGCAGAAAACTGTAGGAGCTCCAATATCTGCTACAAGGACACATCTGCAACATCTTAAATATTACAAGAGATTGCATGAAACACTGAATATGGAGGCTTTAAACCTACTCAGCTAAAATATACTGCTATGGCATTAATTAAGTAGCTAAGTATAGATCTCAAAATTAAAATACCATTGTATTGAAAATACTGATAAATGGAAATTCTCCTTTCTTGTGATGTGGAGGTTTTATGTGATTATACAAACAGAGCTCTCTGCACACAAAAACAGGGGTGTTGGATCAGGCAGAGAGGGGATGAAGAGCCCCAGGTAAATGAGACACAAGCACTTCAGTGGGGAAGAGACCGAGGTACTAATCGTATTGGAAAACATAACCCTGCCACAGAGCTTTGGTAAAAAACAACGTATTGATCAGCTACCAAAACTGCTAGTGAAATCCAGTGTTTCTTCTAATCTTATTGACATATATACATACTGAAATGTGGTGTATCTCCAAAAATGTGACAGAGTGTTATATAATACCCGTTAAATGTCCTCTCAAAAAAAAGAAACTATTTTTTCTGTCCCCTAAGCCTGACCTTCGCTGATGTTGACATATATGGGCCCAGCTCTGCCCTCGGATACGCAGGCACCATTCATTTAAGTTAGATTAATGTCAGAAAAGTTTTTTACTGGAAATACCTTAGCTGTTTTTGCAGACAATTTTATTCTTATCCTGTATTTCCGCAGCTCTCCAAAAGAAACCTTACTTTAAAATATGGGGATTGCGTTGGCTTGGAAGCCCAGGAGGTGTGCTCCCAGCCAGCATCCCCAGCACGGGGACAAGGATGTGATGCCACGGGGACACGGCTCCTCCGCAGCAGCACCTCCTGCAGGGTTTGCCAAGTATCAATCCCAATTAATAAATTATCCCCTTCTAAGCAAAATGAATAGCACCAAGCAGCTGCCGCTCTTCGTTCAGCCCAGTTCAGGCATTTGCCCATGTTTCCTTTGCCTTCCTACCCCTTCCACTACTGCCTGCTTATTCTTAGTGCTTCACTATGTATTTTTAATTTCCAGCCCTCCCGTTCCTCCTTCATGGCTCCTTCTGCTCATTTCCATAAAGCCCGACTTCGAGTGCAAAATGATTATGTGGCTTTTTGGAGCTATTTCTGCCTAGTCTTATCAAAGTTTTCAGGAGACAGGAACCAGGTAATATGTAGGCTAATATGGTCTTTCAGTATTAGGACTGACAGATGAAACGCTGTAATATGTTTGCAAAATTTAATGAAAGGAGAAAAGCAAATTCTCAGATAAGAAAGGAGAGCCACGGTCCAGGCTACCAGATCTGCAGCTTACCCAGCAGGAATGCCTTGCACCGTCCGACTGTATTTTTCCCCTGTATTTTACATCTCAGTAAGGGTGTAGGTTATACATGGGATTTATGTGCTGGCTTTTGTCTTCATTTTGATTTATTTATGATTAGGCTATGAACTGAGTTACTGCAAAATGTCTGCTATATGCCATTTGGATATATCGCTACTAGTATTTATTGTATTTTTTGCTGAACCAGGATTACATACACTGATACAAAAAAATTGACGGGAAATCAATGTGGCTTAGTGTAAAATATCTTGACTATAAAGATTTTTTAGATATATCAAACATTCGCTCGGTGTACAGTGTGTTTACTGTATCTTGAGACTGTTCCCTTGACATGACGATTGTACTAATTGTCCAAGTATTTGATTTAATTTGCAGTGGGAGCCAGAAAGGGGCATACAATTTCTACTTAAGGGATTTCAGTTTGAGTTCAGGGGAAGAAAATGCTATGTACATAGGCAACCGCAGGATATAATCCCTTCCATAAATTTGACAAGACCAATCCAGCCCCCCTAAGGCAGCTTTCCTTTCCTCCTCCCACACTCCCCCATGCACACACGTGTTTGGATGGCTGCTGCAGAGCGTCATTCTTCTCATCAGAGAAAACAGAAAACGTGAAACCCCGTTTCCAAACCAATTACCTCTCAGACAGTTCATAGGTGTTTTGTTCTTGGGCCAGCGATGTCCTTCAGCCTGTATAGCTCCTCTTTCTGGCGGGGTTGCAGAGCCAGCGTGGCCTCCCTGGGGTCTTGCCCATGCCCAGCTCTTCATGCCTCCTCCTCCTCTGCTATGGCCAGCCAGGCTGAGATGACATCTCTTGAAGGCAATGCCTAGATGAGCAGGGCTTGCCATGGCTGCACAGAGGTCCTGCAGCAGGGCTGGATGTGTCTGGAAGCCCGCTTGCTTCCCTTCATGGCCATACCAGGCTGGTGGCCCGTGGTTACCTTGTGGTCACCATATTGGTCCTTCACACTCCTTTACACAGGAGTCACAACGTGACACTCCCCTCCTCCAGCCCAGCCACATCCTCCTGGTGAAGGTCTTCCTGCTCCTCCAGGGCAGCCAGGTCCTCCTGGTGAAGGTCTTTCTCCCAATGGAGGCCTGCATCCTCCGGTTTAACCAACCTCTTCTGTGGCACCACATCAAATGTGGCACGGAGGTGCGGATTGATTATACTTACCCCATTTTCCTTGTCGGGCAAACCACGTACCTCACCAAGAAAGGTACGTGTCGGGTGAGAATGAATACATCTCTTCTTGGTAAAACCGGGGTATGTTTTACCTAATCTCCATTTACTTAATTATTTTTCTTATCAAACAATGTCCCAAGACTTGCACGCTATGGAGGGTACAAAAATGGTCTGCAGTTGCCTATATTAGGCTTTTTTCTCTATCTCTTCTTAGCAGTAGGTTGTGAATTTTCTGTGCTGCAATCATTTTGTATCATATTGAGGGTTTGCTAGAAGTTCCTGCAATTCTCTGTGCTGGCTCTTTCCCCATGCTGGGGGGAGAAGATCTGCCCCTGCTTTCATGGCCCCGGGGAGGGACAGCAAAGACGGGGCACTTGGGAGCACTTCCACAAGTGCAAGCGCTAGGGACTGCTCTAAGGGAAAAGACCTGGAGCAGTTATACATATGGCAAAGAAACAAAGAAAAAAGTAATCAAGCTTAATTTCTGTGCTATCCAGTAACCGCCAGGTGATGAGAAAGAGAGTTCACATGATGAAATTAAGGGCAAATAAATTTAAAGCAATCAAAGGACTTATTTATCCAGCTTTTGAAATTCAGCTGAGTGCAAAAGCTGTGCCAGTAATTTCATATATACTAACACCACATGGCATAATCATTCAAAGTCCTTTTGAAAATGCTCAACTCCTCTAGTAAATACTGGAGTAGATCTACAAGAGTATATGTAGTAAAACTTTCTCTTAATCCCGTAAAAATTGTTTGTTTCTACAGCAGAGCAAAATCCGCTACTGTTTTCCAGGAAGAGAAAGTACAACAGATGTGTTGTCTGAGCTCAGGAACTGTGCACATATAAAAGTTGCCTTTATTAGAAATATATGATGCCTTAGATATTTTAAGAGCTTCGGAAAATGCCGCAATATCATCAGCCCCTAACTAGATGTCTGTATGCATGAGTGGCTACAAGATACTATTTTAGCCAGCAATTAATTGCATCTGCAACACAGACAGTCACTTTTTAAATCTGTCCCATAATGTTTGACTCCGGGAGGATGCAGTTGGGCTTTTTAATAAAGAAATGAATTCCTAGTTCATAAATGGAAATATGTTTTGGTGTTCAGTTCATTTTTGGAAGATCAATATTCTGGGTGTTACGAAGATTTGAAATCTGGTTTGGATGACAGAGTAGTGCCTCGGAAATCAGGGCTTGGCACTGGGTTCAGAGGAGAGAGGTGATATCCTATCCTGGGCTGACGGGTGGGGATGGAAAGCCGGGGAGCAGCGGGACCCCCCCCCCCACAGGGGCTTTCCTGGGGGCTGGGGTTCAGCTAACGCACTGTGGGGGCTCAGCCCAATTAAAGCTTCCCCTGAAAGGCTGGAGGTCCCATTACAGCGAGGCTGGCTGCATATATACTGCGTATCCGTACAGCGAGGCGGTGAGCACCTTTGTATTTAGAGATGCACGTGTGTGTGTATATATCCTGGGACTGGCAGAAGCAGCTTTTAAGGAGCCATGGGCGGGTGAGGTGCTGCTTTCCCAAGCGTGTTGCTTGTTTAAACAAACTATTGCAGCTACAATACCATGTGTCCTATTTCAACGGACACCGCGACTTTGGAGCCCAGTTAATATGAGGTTAATTGTGAAAGCGATCGTGCCGTGATAAAAGAGAGAAGCGTTTCCCCCCTCGGAGCAGCACCAGGTTCGCCGCTGACGCCTCACTCTCCTGTTTGGATAGAAATGAGCAGAACAATTCCAATATTTCAAACATCACTCAGGCTGCTGGCGGCCCCGCCGCTCTAATCGCTGCCTGCTAAACCTGCCTTTGGTCACTAATGCATTCAAACATTGCTAATGACACGGAGGTATGACAAGATAAGAACGGGCTCGTAATGAATGACTCCACAAAAGCAAAGTGGCAAAAGTAATTATAGACTCGCCCAGGCGGCTGGCCCCGGATGGTCGCAGACATCAAATTTCATGTACCGCTAAAACACCACCCAGATAACCTCGTGTTCGGTGGGAGCCAGGGCTGTATCACCCGTGTAATTCAGCTGACATTTGCTGCTGTTAACATGAAACAATTTGCAGAAAAGAAATAACTTCCATTTCCCTCAATTAATTAGACAAATTAATTAAACCGCTCTTTGGTATTCGGAATCTATTCCCTATTCACGAATAGGATGCTGCAGAGATTTTGTTAAATGGTTCAGAGAAGGCTCATTAACCCTGAAATGAATTCTATCAAACCCTATAAAGCACCAACTTCAAGTGCATTTGCGGAGAAGAAAGCTTTTCAAATCAGATAGGAAAGCTACAAAAGTGCTGAGTATTATCATAATCTGGCTAGTGTTTAATTTGACACTCTTATGTCAAGACATTAGAAGAGAATGAGCAAATGGTCTGATAAATATGTACTTAAAGAATGACAATCCTTATAATCAGTTAATTTGTATTTATCTTATGATACCCTTTTCCACAGAAACTTGTATTAGAAAATAAATAAGATTACAGGATAATTCTGAGAGCTCTAAAAACATCAAACACTTGCCTTCCTTTAAATGCAGGAGTTAGGTTTTATTGTACATTTTAATAGCAATATCATCCGCACTGTGACATTGGATTGTCTTCTGCGGTGACTGATACCATCAACTCCCCCACTGTAGGTATCTTCTCCTTTCAGCCAAGTACGGGGCCTGATCCTGGCACCATAGCTGCGGCACAGCAAGCTTCGGGCCACATCCCAGCCTCATCCCCAGCCCAGCGCTCCTGCCAGGCACAGTGGGAATGGGATGGGGATGTATTGGGTAGGGGATGGGATGAGGATGGGACAAGGACAGGGATGGGAGGATTTTCATGGGGATGCATTGGGGATGGTGGTGGGATGAGGATGGGATGGGGATGCACTGGGGACAAGGTGCACGAGGACGAGGGTGGGATGGGGATGGGGACGGGACAAGGATGAGCACCAGCAGCTGCCACAATGGGCTCAGCCCAGCCAAGGCAGGACCACACGAGACCCAGGAGACATACCCGCATCTCTCCCACTGCCCCTTGGGCTAGATGGGGGTTTAGGTCCAGGAGCAACCACGGGAGAGGGTCAGGGCTCAGAGCGCTCGCTTTGCCCATCCCCGTGTCTCTCTGGCTTCTCACCCTGCTCCAGCTGAGTGCGGCTGGGGAGGCTCACCATGTCGAACTCTGCCAACTACCTTATTGACTTCCAATGGAAGGTTTCCATCTTGGAGGTTTCAGTGCAAGGGCCAGAGGGAACTGTAAAAATTATTTAAAGCTTATTTGGATGCCAAAGGGGGACTCTTATTAGCAAAGCTGTTCCTCAGCTGCAACTCGGGGAATCAAGCTGGAGTCATTAATGTCTGTAAAAAGCTTTGTAAGACAAACGACTTGCTTTTAAGGTTGTACAGTTTTTTGTAGAATATAGCATATATGTAGGAATATTATATGATTTATTCCCTCTCATTTAAGAAGCTTAAATATCTGAGTGTTTGTTATGAACGCAGCCTTTCTCCTGTACACATATTTCAAAGATAATGCAAAGATTTGTCTCCTTCCATCCAGAGAGCTGGAATGATTAGATTTAACTAACTTACCAAGACAAGCCTTGGTGCTTTCTTCTTAAAACCATGTTCCATTGAAGAACAGTGCCTGTACAAGGGAGGGAGAACTTCATGGAGCTGGTTTGTGGGTCACTGCCTGCACCACAGGGCAACAGCTGTGCTTGGGCATGCGCCTGAGAGGGTTTTAAGGCAAAAATCCTAATCAGAGAGGCTAAATGGCAGCGGTGTTAAAGGTGGCAGGATATGACCCAGTGTAGAAACAATAGCCAGCCCAGAAGAAATGACTTTATTATCTGGTCTAAAGGGATTTTATTGACTTGCTGAAAAAAGTCATATTTAATATTGAAGTATAACTTTTAAAAACAGAGATGCTGACTCTATAAAAATGTGCTCTCGAGCTGAGACCTTGACTCCAAAGTGTAATCCAGAGTTTTTTTATAGCCGTGCTATAAATCATCAAAATTAAATGTTTGCATTAACAGTGCTGGGAGAAGCCTATACAGACCGGTGGGGATGTGTCACCCACCACAAAGTGCAGGAATTACGGAAACCCTCAAATGGCGTCTGATGTGGGGAAGGTGCGTAAGTGGTGTATGCCCCGATTTGCACCATTTGCTGCCGTTTCTCTGTGGGTTTTCGCCCAGTGGGGCAGCCGAGGTGCAGGGGAGCCCCTGGTTCCCTTGGGTCCCAGCACATCCGCCCCTAGGACCACATCCCGTGCTGCTGGGGACGAGTGCTATAGGGGTGAGCTGGGTGAGCAGGAGCAGAATGGTGGGGGGCTGCCCAAGCTGGGGGCTCAGCAGGGCAGCGAGGGTGAAAAGGTAAATGAGGGTTTTTTCACCACTTCACATAGTGGGTACCAGGCTGGCTGCCACCATTGGCTCTGCCTTTCTGAGCTGTTCCCTCGGCAGCGATCATTGGAGTAATATCATCTTCTAATGAGTAAATAGACAGATCCTCCTCACCAGCCTGGCCCTGGGGGGTTTGCAGCCCGGCCCTGGTTGGCGGAGGATTTTCAGTGCTGTCCTGCACGTGAACCCCTTCCCATGTGCCGCCGAAAACACTCTCCGGAGTCCGGCCAGCCAACCTGTTAACATCCTCTCCTTCACACTCCTGCAACGAGCCAGCTGCTCTGCCTAGGAAAATACAGCTGGAGAGGTTTATAAATAGTAAATTAAGGCTTGCTCCAGCCACTCCAGCTGGGCAATGTTATAGGAGCGAGTAATTCATCACTGGGGTGTCATCCCTGCCTTGATGTACTGCCCACCAGCACCGCGCCGGCGTGCGAGCTGGGAAATCCTCGCTTCGCACGGCTCAGCCGTAACCGCTCCTAATTTCATGTTTCAACCTTTTTTTCAGAATTAATTTTGCGAAGATAATCTAACTAGCTGGGGAAGTGTCGGTGACGGACCACTCACAGAGAGGCAGGCAGCTCTGGGAAGGCTTAAATACATCCTTCCTGGGGCGGTGCGGGCGCTGCAGGTGCCTGGGAACCCCCACTCTGCCCCCAGGTCCCCCCTTGGCCACTGCAGGGACATTTCAGAGCTGAACCGCTGCACCCAAGCAAGCTCCATCTCTGCTGGGCAGGAGGGGATGGAGGATGCGAGAGATGAGCCCGGACATCCGACACGTCCTCCTGCTGCGGCTTTGCTTCAGGGAGAGGGGAGAGGGGGCTCGGTCCCTCCATCTGGCGTGCATCAGCCTGGGGTCTCCTGGGTGCGTATCCGTATCAAAACTCAATTAGAAAATGAGACCTGGATGTGAAGGACTATTGTATTTCAAGTATTTTTATAATTAAATCTGGGAAGGTGTAACAGGGTATTTATGAAGGGCCTTCAGAGAACATTACCTCGTGCACAGAGGAAGGGGGTAGAAGAGTTTATCTGACGTATGGTTATATCATTTTCACAGAGCACAATAGAAAAAAGCTCAGTTACAAGTCAGGATCTCAAATGCACATCGTAATAACCCCGCACGGCTGCTGGCTAACTGTGTAACACCCCAAAGTCGCTAACCAGAGGTTTCATACCAGGAGCTGGTGGGGTGCAATGGGGACCCCCACCCCCATCTCTCAGCCTGCATCTCCATCCCCATGGGGCAGCCTCCCGTGGGTGCTGCCAGCTGGGTGGCAGGGCGCCTTCCCCTTGGAAACCGTGGGGTTTCGGCTTTGTGCCGCTCCTCTTGAAGTCCTGCTCTCAGAAGAAAAGTTATTTCTTTTCCACATCCCTGACTGAATTATTTCCTACTTGCAGAGCTGCTACCTACAGGATATAATCATGCAATGCAGTAAATCATTACGCCGTGTCAAACTGCAAGTGGTTTTGGAGTTAGATCCGGAGTTTAAATCTACATCTGACTGTGTATTTTATCTCAAATGTACTTTTTAATTTGTCCATCTGAAATTACTCTAAATTTAAGGGGTATCCAGCAAGAAAAGGAAAACTTTTTCTAAGTAACTGTGGTTATTTTTCTGCCAAAGTCTCTTTGCAAGAAATCTCAGCCCCAGTGCTGAAGCTGTAGGATTGTACATCCTTCTGCAGGCACCAACGCTCGTTTGCTTTTCCCATGTAAAAACCTAAAGTATACATACAGAATTTTCATCTGCAAATAGGATTTCTGTTGTTTGTGGCATATATATTTAATCCCCATCATGATTTAAATAATTTTTATAAATTCACCTCCATTAAAAAAACCAGTGTGATGGCTATCGTTAATCATCCAAAAGAGTGGGCGTTTTAATATTCTTTCTAGCGAGTGAATATTGGATGTGCAAATGTAACCTCCTTTGGCAGCTCCGTGACGGAGACCCTCGTGAGCAGATTTACCCCAGCACGGGGCAGAGGTGGGAAGGGCGGTGGCGAGGGGATGGGGAGGGATGAGCCCCGCAGCCCTGTCCTTGGGGGTCCCCTTGCCGAGCAGGGCAGCAGGCAGGGGATAAGGAGGGCTTAGCCAGCCTGCCACGGGAACAGAACAAGTCAGTCCCCAAAATAAGATGTCTTGGCGGTTTCTCGGCTGGCTCTCTGGAGCCTGGCTTGCGAGGCGCGGTGGGGCTGGCGCGCTCGCTCACTCGCTCCCCACGCGCTCGCCAGGCTGGCTTTGCTATTATCGAGCTGCCAAGGCAAAGGCTTTGCACGGGAGTTTCACTGGAGTGACATTCATGCCTCGGAGTTTGCATTGTCTTCAGAAAATAATCTCCACTTCATAATTCCCCCCGTAGTTTTTCAGATGTGGGTCTTTACTGCAGAGCCAGGGGATGGGGAAAGGCAGCATGGCTCGCAGAAGCTCTTCCACGGCCGGCACTCTTGAAGCGCGCCGTGATGTATGGCGAGCCCAGCTCTGCCGGCACTGAACCCCGGTGCCGAGGCCTCGTCCCCTACTTCACGGCGCTGGCACCCATGGGCGAGGGAAACCGCAGGTCATTATTTCTGAATTTGCACATTAAAAAATAACATTGAGTCAGAAGGGAATATCTTTAAACCACAAACGCCAGAAACAACAATTGTATTAAACTGCATTCATGAATACATAATAAAGTTCAATTTGCCATTATTTATCATGTTACTTAAAATTAAATTGAATTTATAATACAAAAGAAAAGATTTTTGTGCTTTTTTGAAAATAATGCAAAATCTTTCATGCCGTTCACAAAGCATTTGTATTAGCACCAGTGTATACAGATTAATTTATTTATTTTTGTTAAATTATCGCTGCTTCCCATTGTTCCTTCATCCTCGGGGACAATCCTTATTCTTTCATGTATTTTTTAAGAGCTAAAGAGACACATAGACAAATAACGCATTAAAAAGTCGCAGCAGTTTTGGTCGTCTTCATTTTTGGAGTGCTGGAAGAAGTTAAAACCCAAGAGCTGGAAGAGGCCATCTCATTGGCGTTGGCATGCCAGGGCAGGGTCCAGGAAAAAGGGAGGCATCAAAATAGAGCATCTCTCCGATGTGAGCCGGACCATCAGAGGAGGGAGAGTGGCAGCAAACTTTTGTCACGGTTAACACACACATCTGAAATAATGGAAATAATTAAAGCGTTTGAGCACAAGCTGCCTTTTGCCCACTCTGCACAAATATTATGTATTTCTTAAACAGGAGCTGCACACAGGGAGCACGTCATCCTGTGCAGAATAAAAAGCAAATGCCAGCGAAAGCCTTCCTCCGCTCGCCTCTGCTGAATGTGCTCCTTATCGCCATGTTTTGTGCACTGGCCTAAAATAATCATTTGTGAATAGAGCTCTAATTACATTATAGCTAATCCATTTTCCTCTCTGAAGCTGGTAGTCAACAGTTTATTCTCTCACCTCAAAGATGAAACCGAATGTCAATTTTCAAGATAACATTGACATGAACTTATGTATCAGGCAAGTAGACAAATACCATTATAATCATTTATAATCCTTTAAAGCTGTGACTGAGAAGTGGCATTTGGACTGGATTTAAACTTGGCGTTGTCCGTGCAGAAGATTAACCGCTACATAAGACTTTGATTTCTGAATATTGCCCATTAGAGAGTTTTTACATAGGAAATTGAAGTATTATATATAGTTTTAACGTGGTTAACAGAGTCTGCCACAAACAATAACATTCCAACTTCAGTTAATTCTTTCGCATCCCATTTACAGCAGGGAAGACTGCGTTGTCGTCCAAAAAGCACCCCAGTAGGACTTTGAAGATTATTCCTGCTTGATGGGAATTACACATCCCGAGTTCATTTCTGCTGTTGCCGATTGCTATCGGGCGCTCTCCCAGAGCTGCTCTGCATTAGCCAATGCACTGTTTGTGCAAACAAGCCCAGGTCTCCGGGGGCCAACACCAGCCCAAGAAACGTGCATCCACTGCCTTGGCCAAGACCGCCTTTCCTAGAAAAGGAGCTCGTCGTGGAGGCTAAGGGGGAGAACTGCCGTGGGAGGCTCCTGCGGCGGTGGGGGGTGGGATGGGGTGTGACGGACATCTCCCCGCAGCGTCCCTTTGTGCCTCAGTGCCCCAACACCCTCCAAGGGGCTTCGCGAGGGTCATTGGGATGGCTCTGGGTGGGTTTCTGGGGGGTCACCCATGTAGCTATGCGGGTTGAGGTGGGACCTTATAGACATGGAGTCTGCTGGAAGGAGCAAAGAAATATCCAGAGTGCTCCGATGTTTATAGTTTGTCCTTCCAAAATGCCTTACAGAGGCTGATGTCAGAAACCAGTGCTAACAGCTGACGAAGATAAGGCTTATTCGGTGATGTCGTTTTTTCTTGTTGGCTTCTGTAATAAAACTACGAGTGACAAACATTGCCCGTGCAGAGGTAAGGAGCCAAACGCCAGCAGCGAACGGTGCTGCGACCGTTGGAGCGCAGAGCTGGGTGCTCCCAGCACCACGTCTGCTTCAGGGAACATAATAAACACCAGGGTCACACTTACAGAGCTTCCCGTAGGAAATTAGTAGTTAGGGTTTAACACTTTTTTATTGCCTCTTGTTCCTGAACATCAGAAGAAGCTTAGGAAGGATATAAAGGAAATTAAAATGGTGGTGCCTGCTAGAGAAAGAGGAGGCAAAAAGGAAGGCTTTTTCCTTCCTGACCACGAGAGGTGTAAACGTTCATTAAGTGTTTTAGACGTTCTCAAAGGCACAGGTATGTGCCAGATCAGCTTTGGCTTTTGATGTGAGCTGGGCACTGACCTGCCCTCTCAGCCTTTGAAAAGCTTAAGGAGCTTTTCATGTGCAATTAACATTGTTTTCAGGATTGTGCCCATATTTGAAGCCTCTCCCTTTGCCTTAGGAAGGGACGCGAGTGACTGCAGACAGGTCCCAGGCATGCAGAACTGCCCAGCCAAGTTCAGATGGGAACGTTTTGGGCACTGGAGGAGACGAGGGGTGCATGACCCACCCGGGGCTGTGCATGCCCCCACCCCACGCTCCCCTCCAGGTCCCCAGCCTGGAGACCTGGGTGTCTGCAGAGCCTCTTGGAGGCACATTCCAGCCCATAAAAACAGCTCGATATCATCTGGGTTCAATCTAGTGATAAATGGGCTCCAGAAGTTTTTGAATATTTGTATAAGACCACAACGCTTCTTATCAAAACATTTCCCATTATTATTTTCCAGTCTTCCCTCCATCCCCAGCTACCTCCTCCTTCCCTTTGGTGCACTGCCATGCCCCAGCCATTAGCAGTGCTATCATTTTTTTCTCTCCACGTGGGAAATACAAGAGAGCTTTCCTCTAAAGAGGAAGCCCAAATCCTCCTGGGGCTCTCAACCCATCCTCCATCTGCGGTCGCGCAAGTGTTTCCTCCCGGGCATTATCACTGGAAATGAAAGAACGTGAACACGCCAGGCTCATTTGTTTTGTGTGTTTAATTTCTTCGTAGGTTTGTGTAAGTACTTATCGTCTTCTCCTTAGAAGATAATCGAAGACAAATGTGCATGCAAGATGCAGGCTTTACAAATGGGGCTGCCTTCCGAAAATGTGGTCCACGAAATAAATAGGGACGTAAGAGTATCGCCGGTGCCTACGAGAAGGGATGCTTCCAGGGAGCACAAAATGTTATTAATACGGCTAAAATCAGCACTGCCCCATCATCAATATTCATATAGCCCAGACAAAACATTTTATATTGTAGCTGTTCATAAAACAGATAGAGAAGAAGGGGGAAAAGGGAAGAGGTGAAGAGAAAGGGGAAGATATAAAGGAAGAAATAGCTGGGGGACGAAGGGATGGCAAGAGGGACTTGGCTCATTCAGGCTAACGTCTGCTCGGTCTGAAGTGGAACCACCTGTGAGTTTATTAAATTGTACAATTAATTGATGTGGAAGGAAGGGAAGACCATATCTCATAAAAAATCTTCCATTTTAACCACATCCTCCAAAAGCAAGCCGGGTAAAGCCAGCCGTTCATGCCATGGATGCACAGCATCATCATTTTCACGTGAAATGATGGAAAGTCTCCAACGCCTCCCTCCAAGGCACTCGTCACCCCGCCAGGTGCCGACAGACGGTGTCTGCTCTAAACAGCACATTCTCTTGCCACAGGGAAGTAATGAGATGGCTCGCACACACGTGCCGTCGTGTAAAGCCAATTCAGCAGGAACTCCTCAAAGCCTTCCTCTGCTTTGGCCCGACGTTATGAAAAGTTTCCATCTTTAATATCTCTGCCGCTGGCAAATTTCATGTGAGGCCAAGTTTTAATCAAAAAAGTGCAGTAATTTGTATGGCGGTAACAATAAGTCAACCTCTCTACCCTCTCTGCTCCCACACTACCTCCTGCCACCCGCCAGCCATCAGTCTCTGGCTACAATCTCTCTGACTCCACAGCGATAGAGGGTGGGGATGGCAGAGCATCTCTATGAGGGACCTCAGCATCCCGAGCATACAAATGGGGGCTGAAAAGCACTGCCCAAACGCATCCCAAAAGGTTGTCTCCAAAATACTAACGGCCCCACGGCAGCCAGGGAAAGGCTTTTGCGGGAGGGGCTTCATACCAGCCACTTGCAGCCCTGCTCTGCAGCGCTTACCCATGTCAAAACACTTGAATTTTTCATTATCAACTCCCCCCCCCCCATTTTAAATAATTTATTTCAGGCATCTATTTTGGAACATGTCCTAACGGCTCCTTCCTGGAAGTCCCTACCAAAGAATGGTCCGGAGTTCTCGTGGGGGATGTGCGCCTTCCAGGCTTGCAGGATCGGGCTCCAATTAAGTGCAATGCTCTCCAGATTTGGTTCCCATTATTGTCTTCCTTTGGCATGACCGGCTGGAGCACTTGAATTGGAAAGGTCCCAGAATCTTCAGTCTCCTAAAATATTTTCAATAATGTTGAGAGCAATTTTCCTTAGAGCATGTAAGGATTTCAGTGGAGGAGCCAACTTTCCCAGAGGAATGATCCAATTACGAGGACTGGATGCTCTTGTCAATCTCTCCCTCAGGGACGTGGAAAACCAAAATTATGATTTATTTTTTTTAATGTGACAGTAAGCGTAAAGGCAGAAATCTAAACCATGCCGTTATCTCCCCAGGCAACCCCCGCTCCCTCTGCCTGATACTGTTAGCTAAAAATACCAACTCCTTTCAGGCAGAACCTCCTTAAATTCTGCTCTAATGACCGGCAGGGCCCAGCCCTCAGTGCAATGCTGAATTATGACTTTTTAATGGTGACCTTTGCATGTAAAAATTGAGTCAAAATGACTCTGGCTTTCGCTAATGCAACGAGAGAAATGTGGTTCGAACCCAGGGGTTTGCGTTCTGTGGCAAAGGCAGGGAAAGGCAGCAGCAGTCCCCTGAATGCTAAAAATAGTTCCCACAGGGTGAGGGCAGCGGAGGAGCTGGTGGCGGCGGGGGGGGACGGGCGAACAGGGAAGCTGGCGTGACTTTGCACGGGATGCTGCAGGAGATGTCCCTGAGATGCCAGCCATGGTGCACGCCAGCTGGGGCAGAACGGGACCCCGATAGGCTCGCTTGCACCCTGACACCCTGCAGCCCTCCTCCTCCTGCCCATGCCATCCCTTGGTGTGCATCCTGTAGGGGTCCAGATGTGTAGGGGTGCAGGGGTGTCGGGGTGCAGGGATGCAGGGATGCAGTTTGCCAACCCATCACCACTGCCCTGGTGTGCCGGGCGCATTGTGCCGGGAAGAAGGAGCTGCCATTGTGCAGTGGGGCGGTGGGGGGCCTTTGTCCCTGCGGGGCTGCCTGGCTCCCGGGGCTGGCGTGCTGAGATCAAGGAGTGGGCAGTGGGATCTGCAGCAGCCACGTGCCGCCCGCTACCCCTTAGAAGTTGTTGTTGCTATGGGGTCTATTGTTGCCGGCTTTCCCCCAGCGCTTTACATCCTGCACCTTGCTTTTTCACAGGGCGAACAATAATGCAAACTATTTTTGCTCCTATAGTTGCCTTTTCACATTTTTTTCCCCTTTTGCAACCTATTATGAGTGATAACTCTAAAGAACTGCACAATTCTTCAAGAGATTTTCCACCACCAGCTCGTACCGCGCCGCTCGCCAGGTTATTCTGTCCAAAAAGCCCAGGAAAATCTGCATATCTGGGGGATGTTATTAATTACCTAAAGTGTTACCTAACGTGGCATGGCTAACTCTGCAAAGATTCATCTCTGGCTAATGAAGCTGTCAGGGGCAGGCACCGTGCCGATGCCACCCTGCCGCGGGCACTGGCCTGTATCCAGCACAGCGCCTGCTATTACTAGCCCAAGCCAGCGATCCCACTGGATCACGGGAGCAGGATCCAGCCCTGGTACCTCCTAACATCACCACATCACGTCCATCTTCCAGTTCTTCTGGATTGCCTTGGCAGAAAACCAGCTGAAAACCAAAACCAGCCCGTCCCGTGGGCAGGAGCCCTGGGGCAGGGGCACGGCTCTGCCTGATGAAGGGCAGCATCAGCACAGCAGTTATTTCCTGTGCCCTGTGGTCAGGTTTCGCATCCAGTGCCTTTCCAGCCGTGGGGAAACATCCCGGGGAGCCAGGACATTTCTGCCATCGGCCCCGCTCCTGGGAAGCCTCTCCCGGCAGTGTCCAAACCCTCAGCCCGGCAGTGGGATGCTGCTTGCATCCTCCAGGATCCAGCTTTGCAAAACGCATTGTAAGGGATAAATAACCCCATGGTGGGAATGATTCCCCATGATGGAAGGTGATCTCTCCTGGTGTCCATCAGCTAAAAAATCGAGTCGTATAACTGCTTAAATGGAAAGTGGTATTCATGTTTAAATAAGTTATTGCATTGCTTTAAAAATTTCTAATGACGAAGAGCAAGCGCACTGTTGAATCGGCATGCCAGATCGTCTGGTTCATAATGACAAATGTTTTAATTAAAATAATTTTAATTAAATGGATGTCAAAAAAATGTTTCAGTTCAAAATGCATTTCACAACCTCACATCACATCCTATCAGACGACAGACCACGTGACAACACAGAAAATAAACTGAGACCTTTAGGCAAATTTTCCTAAAAGACGCAGTGGTAATTCCCCGGCCGCATGCGACGTGCCGCCTGTAGTCGATGGTACAGCACGGCCAGCTGTCACCTGCACCCAAATGAAAGCCACTATTAGGGCTTTAATAATACCGAGCTAGCGTATACACATAGTGCTTCGCCTTTCCTTGCTCTCTGCAAACATTAATGCATTTGCAAACCCACGTGCTCTGGAGGAGATGGGAATCATCACTGTCACCCAGCACTCAGGCTAAGGCTTGCTCTCCTCCCACCTAAGCTGTTTTTAAAGATGGGGTTTGGATGCTTGAGAACATGTAGCTGGTACTGTCTTCCCTGGCTGTTTTTTCTATTAAGGAAAATAAATGTAAGCAGACTGCACTCGTTTCTGCACCGTGGATGCAGCATGGGTTTCCGCTCTATATTTCTAAAGGCATCTTTTTCCTTTGAAACGTTGGCACTGGGATGACCGGTGACGCAGAATGAACAGCTCACTGGTGCGCAGGAGCAAGCTGCAGCCGAGTGTCCCCGTAGCACCCGGGTGCTCGATGCGGCCAGAAACGCTGCAGGAGGGAAAAGGGGGAGTGAGACATTGATGGCAACATCCCTGGGACATCTTTAAACTCCACTATACAATCCAAAAGTAATATAATAGGATTTGGGGCCAGCTATCACCTCCTCCATCTGACCTATTTCATTTAACGTACCATGAATATTTTCAGGGCAGTCCCTCCAGGCCCCTGTGGGGCTGCAGGTGAGCGTGGCAGGAGCCATCCCATGGGCTTCCCCATCCTCTATCCCGCATCCCACGTCCCGCATCCCACCCTGCACCAGGCAATGCCGCTCCGCCAGCAGGGCCAAATGTTGTAATTATGTCTTAATTACACAGCTCTCCAAGAGGTTATTTTTATTTCTTTGTTTGTTAATGCAATTATTTAGCTGCCCTATTTTAGCCTTGACCTTGCAGGAAGAGGGTATTTTCCAGTCAGCATAATGCTTTATCTTTGAAAGCTACAATCAATAAGGATAATTAATGATGCCTGCTGCAATGATAGCCTCAGCAATCATTATACCACATTAATCCCTGCAGTCAGACTGGGGTCAAGGCCATCTAAATCATTCACCTAGGGGTGGAGAAATTCAAATAATTTACCAATTTAAATCCAAGGAAACAAATCTGACTTTATTTTTCAAAGCTATTTAAACCATTACATTTTTAAGAGGCTGCAGCCCGTTGCGGCCGTGCTTTTGTGGAAGCCCTGCATGCGAGGCAGCGCAGCCTGTGATGCTCCTCACGGGAAACCAGGTCCCCTCGTGGGGACGGCGGTGGGGAAGTGCACCAGGGACATGCCACACATGCCACTGGTTTTGCCTCGACCCTGGTTTCGCTGGCAAGATGAGCAAGGGACAGGGGACCAGCCGCTACGTATGAGCACAAACTGCAAAACTGCTGATGTATTTTACTTACTTCAGCCTGCACTTTGCACATTTATAATGTATTAGGGCCAGGAATGTGGGGGGACCATGCCAAAACATGTGTGCTGTATTTGAGCATACTGGTAAGCCCGAGGGAAATGCTGGGGTCTTCCCCCGGAACAGCCCGCTGGCAGCTCTGGCCACCCTCGGGGCTGGTTCAGCGGCCGCTGTGCTGGGCTTTTTTTAACGTCCGCTATCGAAGGGATGTAGCTTTTTGACATCTCCGTGTTATGAGTGAAGATATCCCTCTGTCTGCTCCGTGCAAAGATAACTTTTGGGATGCAGCCAGCACCAGGGTTGCACCCTGATGCCTCCCGGCGTGCTTAACTGGGGCTTTGTATGCCTCTCGCCCCAAGGGGAAGCCAACGGCATCCCAAGCCTCAGGGAGGAGAGGGGTCCCATCCTGCCCACCACCTGTGGGTAGCCCTGGCTGCCTGCCCCCAGCCGAAACGCCCACCCGGTGTACGCTGGGAGGAAAAAGCCACCAAGGGCTTTGTCAGGATATTAAAAAACCCCACAAAGCCAAGAGCTGATATTATTATAGCAAGGCTGCAGAGTAATGCCTTTGGCCAAAAATCATGTTTGTTGATAATCAATAAAGTTTTGCTGATCTAAATCTGTTCCTGGTGGCTCTTGCAGGGCTGGTTTTGCACGTTTGGGACATGCTGCCTGCTGCAATGCCCGCTGCAATGCCCACCACAATGCCCACCACGATGCCCACCACGATGCCCACCGCGATGCCCACTGCAATGTCCACCACGATGTCCGCTGCATGAGAGGGACCGGCAGCAGCATAGAGCGGGGTCTCAGGGCTCTCTCTGTGTGCCCCCAAGGTCTCAACCCAATTCGGGGGCTCGGCAGTCCCTGGGGGTGGATGAAGTTTGAGAGGCACCCAGAAACGTGTAATGGCATTGAGTCCCTCCATCGAAATGAAGGGGAAATTTGGTTTAGTTTTGATTTATCACTCTATTATGAACAAGTTTGTGTTTTCACCAAAGTCATTCTCCTTGCCTGTACTGAATTAATTATATATTAACAACAGCGTATAATTTATATGCGGACATATACAATAAATTATGGTCTAACTATATAATTCTACACATATAATTAATTACATTAAACATCTACATTTTAAGCCTACAATTAGATAACCCTGAGAGACAATCCTGTTAGCATTTTTAATAAATACTTGTGTTTGAAGCTGTTTAACAGAGCACCTGATAACTGATATAGCAGTGTTAACATCTGTTCCATTATTTCCAGAGGACGTTAGTTTAACGTAATGCTCCTCACATAAAATATGCATTTGTTCTTGACTGTCAAGTGCCTCTATTATTTTATTAAAAAGTCAAAAAAGAATATAATCAGACTTCATAATTTATGTGTGACATTTTCATTACAGAAAACTTTATGCAAAATTGAATTCTAAAATTTAATTTCCTGTGATGTTTAAATTACTTACTATCTGGCTCCTCTCCAAACATTGTGATCACTCCAGGCCCCATATGAATTCTATTAAGGATATGTTTAGCTGCTGCCAAAACGTACGGGGTATTTTTCTATGTAATTCCAAGAATATGCTTCTTAAATGTGTTTTGTGCCAGTTTAAATAGTTTCCCTCACGCAGGAAAGAAACACAAGACATTTTTAACCACCGCCATGGCTTTTTTTGTTGTTTCCTTTGGGTTTTGGTGCCCACCCCGGCCCTGGCCTGTGGTCCTTCAGCCCCCTTAGCCAGGAGGAGCAGTCCCAGCAGCCCAGGGAGACTCGGCGTAAGGCAGGACAAAGACCTGGGCTTTCAGGGAGCCCTGCTCGCCACGTCTGCTGCGTGCATTGGAAATTAGCACATGCAAATTAAGTGTAATGAGTGTGTGGCAGAAGGACGTATGGGCCAGGATTTTGGTTCATGCTTCTTCAGTTCAAAAAGCCTGGGTCTCGTATTGCCTCCACTCTGCGTTATCTCCCCAGGAATGTCTTTAACACCCATGTCAGGAAGAGAAAGCAAAGATCAGGCCCTGGAGAAGAGCAGGAACTGGGTAGTGAGAGGGGCTTAATGTAGCTCGGGGGGATCAGACCTGCAGTAGCAAAGCGGCAGTGAGGGGCATGGGGTTGGGAGACCCCAAGGAGGAGCAGGGAGATGCTCTGACCCCACCAAGAAGCCACAAGATGTGTGAAATCACCCGCTTTCCTCCTCGGATGTGCCTTTGCTCCCACCGCCACCATGGATGCTCAGGCCACGCATCTCACCCAGGTCTCCCAATCTCTCCCCTGGGAGCAGGGCTCCTCCAGCCACATCTACGACGTTGCAGACATCAGGTTTGAGGACAAATATTTGACAAGTGAACCGGGTGCCTCTGCCATCTCTGCAGCTATCCCAGCTCTTCCTGGCAGCTCTTTCCGGCAGCTCTTTCCTAAGTCAGTCTGCATTTTGCATGCCCTCATCCACCAGGAGCCAAGGCACTATCAAAGCTGAAGATCGATACATCCGTATAGACTATTGCTATAGGATTTGGTCATTTTCTGAGCAGACCGTCTCATTAAAAGTCGGCTTGCTTTGGTAAGATAACTTGATCTCATGAATTTTCAGATAAATTCAACAAAAACCTTAAGGCATGTCTTTGGAAATAATTTAGCTTGCTGTTGCCGTGAAGTTCGCGATGTTTCATGTACCACGTTCGACAGTGATGTAAGCGTTTCCAAAATGAAGGCGCTCTGCCAAATTTCTGCTTCCCTCCCTTTGTCTGGTATCTGCGAGCAGCAGTCACGTCCTGCTGCCGGTGTGTGCCAGTGGGAAACATGAATAGGAATAAAGAGATAGTGGGAAAAGGTGGCGGCTTGGAGAGAGCAGTGCCTGCGCCCTTCGCAGCTGCCCTTGGTGTGGATCTCGACCAGGGAGCTGAGCACGGTGGTGCACATCCCAGCTCATCCCAGCATGTCCCAACCCATCCCAGCACATCCTAGTTCATCCCAGCATGTCCCAGCTTATCCTAGCATGTTCCAGCTCATCCCAACATGTGCCAGGATGTCCCAGCTGATCCCAGCACATCTCAGCATGTCCAAGCACATCCCAGCTCACCCCGTGTTCCAGCCTTGTTCCAGCACATGCCAGCTGATCCCAGTACATCCTAGCACAACCCAGCATGTCCCAGCTGATCCCAGTACATCCTAGCTCATCCCAGCATGTCCCAGCTGATCCCAGCGCATCCCAGTTCGTCCCAGCATGTGTCAGGATGTCCCAGATGATCCCAGCATGTCTGAACACATCCCAGCTCACCCACGGTCATCTCAGCATGTGCCAGCTGATCCCAGTATATCCTAGCACACCCCAGAGTGTCCCAGCTCATAGTCTTTTTAGGGACGAGTGGGACAGGGCTGAGCTCCTTGACGTCCAGGCAGCACGGCCATGCTAGCGCCTTCCCCAGCACGCCCTGGGCCCAGTGAAGATCGACGGAGAAGCCATACATGCGAGATAGATAGGTAACACATCGACAGCTCCAGGGGGATGTTTGACTGTGCCTGTGTTCTGAAGTGTTGCTGCATGGCAGGACTGCTCTGCAGACACCAAGGCAAATGGCCCAGCCCGCTCCGCACGGACACTTCTTGCAGGAGGCTCATGGAAAAGTCATGCTAAATATAAAGGGCAATTATGGAGTACCTCAGCACACTACCTAATTGTTATTAAATCTCTTTTTTAATAAAACCTGCCTTGACATGGAATATACATCCAGGAGCTTTCTCTTGCGTAGGAGGTGGCCAGCCGGTCACTGGTGACCGTGGCTGAGGGCGCAGTGATGCACCGAGCACTAAAACAGATGTCATTGCAGAGCCTGATTTCCATCGACCCTAATTCATACTGGTTGCACTCCTGTGGGTTAGTTTGCGCAATTCATTTACTTGCTCAGCGTTCAGGAGTTATTCCCTTAATGTTCACTGATGAGAAAAATAACTGGCCCCATTGGGAAGGGCTGGATTTTTCCCAGGTTATGATGGCAACGTGCCACGTGGCACATGTTATGGAGAAGGAGAGCAAATCCGGAGCAAACCCAACTGCTTGGATGGAGTGGGATTTTGCACCCGCTGGATGCATAAGCCCTCCACCGGGGACACGGTCTCTGCTGTCTGGCCACGTGCAGACCCCTGCACCGGGACTCCCTTAGGACCCGGTCTCATTGCCAGGGCAGGGGGATTGGGCGCCGGGATGCTGCCGCAGGAAGCTCCCCAGCAAGCAGGGCAGAGCTGTCACTGCTGGGATGGGCTTGCTCCCAGCCTAATGCCGTCTGGCTTTCCTTCTGCACTGGTAAGACAATCCGTTGGGTGGAAAACCTCACAATTGCCATTGGGTTTTACTGTAACTGGATGCTAACCATGGCCAGTTGTGAGCACAGAGCTAATAAAAGATGCAGCCGGGCCGATGCCGAAGGAAGCCCAGGCAGGAATAGGATGACAGAGCAATATTGCAGGAGGTAGGATCCTGCTGAGTCTGGAAGTGCCTGATTTATTTATATTCAGCTAAACTGAAATATTCAGAAGAAGAAAATCTTCAAGCTGTACTCTTTCATTGCCTCCTTTCAGAAGAGAGAGGGATGCATGTGGTATTTGCCGGGTAGCGATGCTCACCTCCCTGCCTCGGTCCTCACAGCACACAGCTTTTTCCAGTGTCCGTCCCCTATTAATTCAAGCAGCACAAATCCAATATGATTTTTTTTCTCTGATACACTGTGGTTCACAAATTGGATGATGACAAAGCCAGATTATTTATTGCGGGTATCTTAATTTATTTATTATTGAACACTTTATTAACCTATACACTTTGCTGCCTGCACATCTTTAATGGGTTTATAGTAGAAGTATTCATTTATTCCTGTGTGTGAAATAGTACCTTCGTAATTCACCTGTGGCATCGCAAGATATTAATTATAGCACCAGGGTCTTCGCTTAATAGTGAAACACTAATTGTGTAGGTAAAACACGTTCTCATTCTGGAGAGCTGCTTCTCTCAAAATCCGCTTGCCATTTCCAGGAGTGGCGACGGTTCAGAGCTCCTTGCACGTGAATGGATTGCGCAGTTTTATGAAGCCCACATTACCGCGTTTGAAGCCAATTTCCAATCCTTACTGGATCAGAACTGTTTAGCAAGACCCTAATAGATATGGAGAAGTGGGTAGAGAGGGTTTCTCACCATTCCCATAAGCTGTGGGTGGGTGATAGAAGGTTTGCCCCCCCCGCCCCCGAGAAGATGCTCTCTTGCAGGGGAAGGTTTCTATAGAGAGGTGGTGGAGTCGTCAACCCTGGAGGCATTCAAAAAAGGTATGGACGTGGCACTCCAGGGCCTAGTTTAGGAGTCATGGTGGTGTTAGTTGATGGTTGGACTTGATGATCTTAGAGGTCTTTTCCAACCTTAATGGTTCTATGATTCTATAGCTTTGAACTGCCCTTTGCCACCACCTTGGCAGCCAGCACTGATGCCCAGCAGCAGGCAAGTTTCGGAGAGGATCTGGCAGCACCGCGACCCCCGGGCAGGATGGGTATTTACAGCCGGGTTACAAACAGCTTGAGAAAAAAAAAGGGCAGCTCATAGTGCAGGCACTGAGGCAGTAAAAATAGTATTGTGGGGAGGGGAACTGTAATGAGAAACACGTTCAGATGGAAAGAACTTAATTCTGTCACAAACACCAGCTTAATGTATGCCCTTAAACTCGGAGCCATATAGGTTTCCCTGCAACATCCGCCCGTATCGGGAGGATCTGCTCCAGCTAGACACTCTGGTGCCTCGCGCCCTTCGGTTGCATTGCTTCGCAGCAGCCATCATCATGTTTTAATGAGCCATTTTTCTATTTATCTAATGTCACTGTTTCCCCAGCAGCGCTGTACCCGTCCTGTCCAGTAAAACCCATTATCTCTATTAGGCTGCCGATAGCGCATCGGTGGGATTGCTGGCTCCCTAATTGCTCGAGCACACTCCTCCTCCCGCTGATAGATTACCCAGGGCTAACAGCCCCCGCACCTATTCCCCAGCGCCCCACTACCAGCCAATCCCCAGCAATTGGGTTCTGCTTTCAGTAATAAATCCTAACCTATCAATATATAATAGGCCTTAATAATCAACAGCTATAGACACTGTCTGCTTCAGGAGGCCTCCGTAGAGCCAAGCATTTTTTATCTGCCTATAATTAGCAGCAGTCAAATCCCGTTTGTGTGACAGGGTGCGATCGTCCAGGCTGTACAGGAACGATAACAGATTTTACGTACATTCAAACATGATTTAGTCGGCTGGTCTGACTATCTCGATAATGTGCATGGGTGTAAAAAAGTCCAGCTGGCCTGGGCACGTGTGGGAAACATAAATATTGCAGCGGGCAGCTCCGGAGGGGAGCTTTGCCGTCCCCGCTGTGGAGGTGCCTTAATTTTGATAGTGAAGGAGCCATTGCCGGGTAAATGCTGTGAGAGCCAGGTAGATCAGCACGGGGGCTTTGCTAGGAGGGGCTTTGCACCCACATTAGAAGGGGCTTTGCAGCCAAGAGAAGAGGATGCTGTTGAAAAAAGGTCCCCAGCCAAATACGTTTGGGTAAAGTAACTGTGCTCAGCCCCACCGGCCGTGGAGGGGGAGGAAGGGAAGGTGCCCCAAAACAAGGCAGTAAAACTATAAAGTTAATGAGGAAACCGTGTACTTTTTTACAGTATAACCCTTTATAACCCCCTCCTCGGGAGCCAGGCTTTCAGGGTAATACAGTGAACGCTATAAAATAGATGTTTAATGTAGCTGGGGGCCAAGAAAAACATTGTATAATTGTAGTAAGCAGCTTGCGAAGTAAAATGATAGCTTTTAAAGGATGAAATATAGCGTAGGTTTTCAGGACTGCACAGGCTCCAGCTTCATATTGCTTCAATAACAGTTCCTTCATTTCACTTACAAATGTATCTCTGAGGAAATTTGTTACAAACATCTCTCGGCTTGGAAATAAGATGCTAACTAAATCTGCTTGCATTATCCATTGTGAATAAATGACCTGAAACATGCGGTCCTTGCCCTGCTCCTGAGCCACGCCTGCTCTTGCCAAATTTGTTTGATTTTCATCCTTTTTTTGCAAACAGGGGTGCCACCCTGCTGGCTCCCAGCATGGTCGACGGCGTACCGGAGCAGCGAGTGATGCTCACCTAGGATAACCACCCTGGCTGCATCCACACTTAGATTTGGCTGGGGCTTCTCCGGGGGATGCTGCGGGCCCCCGGCACCTCCCAGCCTGCCTTGGTCCCACCAAGACCACAGCTCCACTGCTTCCCAGCCCTGTGTGATGTGGTTTGGACTGGGTTTCTGAGGAAAAGGGGGCACAGGGAGAGGGGCTTGCTCTGGTTTGGATTTTGCTCGTTGATGGAGTTAATGTCTTCCCTGTCTCTGAACACTCAGTGGCTGACAGTTGCTATTGCGCTTCTGTAAATTCAAGTAAAAGGGTGCCTATGGCTTAGCTGTGGTTTATAATATAGAGATTAATATATATTGCATATAATAGATATCCTCTTGAGGTGGAAAGCAGAGGGCATTGCTGAGGACGGGAGCAGGGCTTGCTGTGCAGCGGCCAGGTTGTGCTCACACCTCGGTAATGCCAAGGACCCCAGATGGGTTTTGGGGCTCCTTTGCACAGGCTCTCCCCACGGGGCTCCTAATGGGCCACAATCTTCCTCCACTGTGTTTCTTTTCTCTTTGCTGCAGGAAGGCAACGCTGCGCTGGTGCCATGGGCTCCTGGTGCCCCTCGCCTGGCTCTCACCCCTGCTCCCAGGTTAACTGCTTACTACGCCAAAAATAAATACAAAACGAATGGCAGAGCAAGCACTACATGCACACCAGATTTCCTGATATATATTCCAAAATATTAGGCAGGCAGTGTGTCTTTGCCCGCTAGCCGTGCTGGCTTTGCTGTCGCAATGCCGAGAGCAGCCTCCTGCAATGCTGCTTGCCCGCGGCCCCAGGGCTTGCGGGGTGGAAACGGCCACAGCCACGGCCACGGCCACGATCACAGCCATGTTTCTGTCATGCATCTTTCCCCCCTCCCCCAAAGGTCCCCCGGCTGCCCTCCCCGCCGTGCGCTGCCACACCGAGAGCCACGATGCCCAGCCTGGGCCATCCTCTGCGGTCTAAGACTTCTGCTAGAGAGAATATTCAGCTTTCATGGCGTATTCCGCATTAAAAGGTGATGAGGATGCTACTAGCAAGCTCTGGACCAGTGAAGCAAGGTGCTGAGCCTTTCTGGTGACACCGAGGAGATCGTTCCGCTGCAGAGAACCGGATCCTTTTCCATGTTCTTGTGACAAAACCAAAGTCTGATATTAGAGTCACAATATTCTCAATTTCTGTAGAAAAAGTGAGCTTCAAGCACAAAACAACCCCACTTGGCTCCTACTTCTGGGGCCTTTTCAAACTGAGAAAAAAGAGACTTACCTCTGCTTTCTGTATATGCACATAATGTGAAATTTCATCAGCCACAATATTTTAGAAGACAGGAATTGTGAGATATATCACATGTAAATGGACATATCATCTGAGCAAGGCACCATTTATCAATATCACTTTGAAATGCAGTGGATGATCTGATGGGATTATGTAGATCTCAACTATCTACGGGTGAATGAAATTGGGTAACCTTAGCAACCCCAGGTACATTTGCGCAGCTATGAATCAAATGTCAGCGCGATGAGCTATGCACAAAATAAAGAAATAATTCTTTGAAATATTCATAACAGTCTGAAGTGTATTATTTTATAAGTCTCTGCCTATTATGCATTTTGGAAGCCAGCTTTAAAAAAAAAAAAAAAAAAGCATTAGCATTTACATACCCCATGCCTGCATAAATGCTTACAAATAAAGCCAACATGAAACACAACCAGCAACTGCGCCAGCCCCGGGTTCCTCCTCTTAATGGTAGAAAGGGCATCTCCTACCACGCAAATACTCTAGTTGGAAGAACAGCACAGAGGATGGATTATTCACATAGATTTGAAACAGGGCCTTCCATCATCAGTTCGGATAAAAACAAAAGTTACATGCTGTAGTTTCAGTCCCATTAAAATACATTCAGCAGGGTGTTTTAATACCAGAAAGGTAGGAAAAGCTGGAAGTCTCCCTTAAAAATTCATGAAGTCAAGAAAACCTATGGTTTGGGGTTTTTTTTTTCAGTTGTTTATGTAAGTATTTTGGATGACCATAAGATACTTTAAATATATACTGCATCGTACTTGAACAATAAATAATTACATATGTAGTTGCAGAGACTTTCCTTATGCCTGTGCACGTAGTCTTGTATCTAGATACAGAAAGAGCTCATGCACGTTCCATCTTTTGTTTCCTCCATGTTGAAGCACTGAAGTTTTCAAAGTTTCCTGGTTTTTCCTGCATGGAAAGCCATCCCTTTGTCCTGGCATTGGTTGGACACTATAGTTCTCAGTCTGCAAATTTATTTTTAATTAATTAATGGCCACTGCACTGACCTGTAGAAGTTGCAATCGCTCACTCCAAGATCAGTTGTAAGGACAAAGATGGGGAAAAGGCAGGGCAGGGCCGGGGGCCGCGTGGTGCCCGCAGGACTGCTCCCCCGGGCAGGATGCTCGGGCACCTCCGAGCTGCCTTCTCTGCCTCGGTGCTGCCTGCAGATGTGCTAATGTTTATTTTGTGGTAGCCAAAGTTTTCCTTAAAGCCTGAATGCTAGAAGTTACGTTGGTAATCGAGAATCTCAGTTTTCCTTAAAAATAGTTCCTAGTACTTGTGGTCAACAAAAAAATCCCATATTTGCTTCTTGGGCTTTGGTTCCCTCTTGCTTTCCAGGTCCCGAATACTGAAGAAATAGGATTACAGCTGCACAGTCCTTCTAAGCATCACGTGCTACGAGGTGGTCTCCAATTTCGGAGCCGGGAACCACCCATTTATTTATTTTACGATGCTTTAACTCACCCTCGTGCTGGCAAGCTCTGTGCTCTTTTTTTTTCTTTTTTTTTCAAACAGCTATTAAAGAATTAGTGTTTCCATAAATGCGTCTCATTCTCATTAAACATTTTCAGGTCATGCTGGAAAGCTTCGCAGTTAAACCACCCTGAGAATTACTGCGGCAGATCTGAAGCAGGCAGCCCTGTTTATTCAAAATCGCCTTCTCCGATGGCTCTCCCGAACGAGCTGGATTAATTGTTCAGGACCTATAGCACATGCTTCAGTGAAAATAAATTACTTTATTTCTATTACACCACCGGTGGCTGTGTAACTTAATTTCATTAGCTCGAACCTGTTGAGAGTGTTCAGATTTCCATAGCAGGACGCACTTGAAATGAAAAGATGCTTTCGATTCTCAATTAACAGAATCGTTCCCTTTCAACTGAAATGAATGTTATTGAAACCAATTAGCATAGACTGGAAAATCTCTCATTAATGAGGGGAGTGTGGGTGAGTAAACAGCAATGAAAAGATGAAATTAGAGAAGAGCCTCTTCTTGTTGGCCTGAATAATTACATGCTTAGTTGCCTAATTGTCTGGTGAAAAGCCTTGCCGTGCTAGTAACAGATTGCCATGTTCATTAGGCTGCAAAAGGCCACCTGCTGCTGAGGCTCATTTTCCTGCAGTCTATATACACGTGTTGCTCCCCAGGGACTGATATTTGGACACAACACTAGCTGTGAAAAGCAAATGAGCTTGCCAATATGCTGCAATATTGTGTCCTTTATGCCAAGATACAGAAGCTTAATATGTCAAATATAATGAATAAAACCAACAGCGATAACGAAGTTTATGAGGAAAGTGACCTTCTAACACGTCCCGGTGCAGAAGTGCAGGGCGCGTGGATGCCGGTCCCTCAATACAGATGTTCCTTTCTGGCCTGGACTGCTCCAAATTACGTAGCACAAAAGATAAATTACAACTGCTACAGCCTGAGCGATTCCTTAGACAATGGCATAATGAAAGCATACAATGTTAACTGTTAAAATTGGAAACAAATGTGAAATACTGAATGCTAAGAAGTGTTCATGAAAACCAGCATTGTTCGTATTTGCTCCGCTGTGGCAATAAACATCAAAGGAGGGAGGCCTCTTTGCGCCAGCCCTTCCTCAGATCACTTCATGTCTTATAATTGCTATTTTTATGGGTCTTTTAAGCCGGGCTTTATTGTGCGGCGCTGTTTGCAGAGAGGAGTCGCCCTGGGCGCAGAGGCGGGGGTTGCCCGGCCCTGGAGGGCTCCTCTGCGAGCCCCCCCACGTGCGCCGTGGGGTCCCACCTGCAAAGGGGCGGGACGGATGCTGCCGGAGATGCGGCCGTGGGATGTTGTGCGTTGATGGGATATTGTGGCCAAGCTGCCGCCCTTCCGTGGAGGTGCGAATGTGACACACGGGGCAGGGATCCAGCAAAACCAGGCTGTGAAGACCTGCCCTCTTGCAGTGCGGCGCTCCCCTTCCTAAGCTAAAAGCAACCTGCTTTCCGCACTGTGTGCTCATAAAATACTACAAACTAAACAGGGAAAAAGAAGACTGAATGCACTGTTGGCTTTGGAAACATCAACCCTAATTCAGGAAGGCTTGGATGCTAAGGATGCTGCCGAAGCAAAGGGTTCAGCTCAGCGTGTGCCTTCGTCCCTCTGGGTCACCGCGTGCAGGTCTGACGTTTATAGCTGAAATCTCTTGCTGGCACTATGGCAGAGTGAACGAAACCCCATCTTCTCAATGTCAGCGTGGCTGGGAACCACGACCCTGCCCAATATACTCCACTCAGCTCTCTTTTTTGCTGCTGTTGGGATGAGGGACAGAATTATTGGCTAACACAAAAGACAAAGATACTAAATAAAATAAGAAAGGGAGCTGTGAATAGCCTACTAACCTAGGAGTTACTGCAGTACCCAAGCTCTAAATACTGCAAGTGCAGGTCTCTGAGCATTTGTGTGTCCTGTCTCGAGTGAAGTTTCTAACTGCTTCTAAGTGAAGAGGTTAACAGTTCAACAAAAAACCAACTCAAACCAAAATAATCAGCAGAAAGCATTCCCACAGTGAGGTTTGCAGCCGGGAACAGCACCACGAGTGGCTCCAGCATCCTGGGGCTGAGCCCTCCACTCTGTTTTCTAAGCATCTCCAAATGCAAGGTCTCTCGGGTTTCTATTTTATTTTTCCTTTTTCACAGCGTTGGAAGATGTTATGCACCGAGCAGGTAACTGAGCAGGAGGAATTGCCAGGGTGTGGTAGGTTGGGCAGCCATGGCTTCTTGGTTCATAGTCACCAGCAAAGAAATCAGGGATGTATGGATATGGATATGGATATTGAGATACACATTTGAGTGTATTATATTACTGCAACAATAATTATTGCCCATATATATATAATCTAATTAATAATAATTGCATTGGGAGGGGGCTCAGTGGTCTCTGCTGTATTACGGAGGATGAGCCCATGCAGGGATGGGGAGCCATGTCCCCCAGCAGCAGCCCCAGTCCCATGCCCGGTGAGGAGCTGCCCCCCTGCCACATCTCCTGTAACTTCACAGCTAAAAACTTCTAGGACAAACTGCATCAATGTTAAAATATTCCATGCAGAGAGTTTAAGCCTCTCACAATGGTGGCACATACTGTTACATCAAACAAAACAGCACACGCCGTTGTTCCCACGTACCGCCTGTGCTGCAAGGTTTAATGCTACATGGGTTAAACACAAAAGCTTCAGTCGCTATCAGTCAAAGGTCTCGGGTGACAGCGG
The DNA here is from genome assembly GCA_013389945.1 of Fregata magnificens. Lineage (NCBI taxonomy): Eukaryota > Metazoa > Chordata > Aves > Suliformes > Fregatidae > Fregata > Fregata magnificens. Next base: position 46,734 of record WAAD01029317.1, on the reverse strand, counting down.
CAGGGAAACATACGCTGCCGCTTCTGTTTTGCCAGTTTCTTGATTGCTTTTTTTGGAGAGGAGAGCGTTGAACAAGTCCTTCATTAATTCAAAGAATGAGAAGATGTGATTAAGAAATGGTTTTACCATTTTAAAAAATTATAATGCGCCTGGCAAGGAGCAAGAAACAGCCGCATGTAGGTGCTCCATGCGTGTCTGCCAGCCCGCACAGTTGGTCTTCCAACAGAGCACCAGGAATGTGGTTCCTGGTGATGAACCCCGCTTTGGTGGTCCAAGGCATTCTTGTGCATCCCTGCATCATGGCTGCACACGTCTTTGCACCTCGTTCCCCCTCTGCGACGTTCGTCCCACTGATAGTGCATTTTTAGCGTTTGTTGTAGAGAACTCTTCATCCCTGGCCACCGGCGTGACGTGTGTTATTTAACTTGATAAATTGCAGTACGCGTATTTCATCTAAATTATACCTGAAGTTGCCATTAGCCTGCTGAAATTTCTAAGCGTACAATCAGATCCCAATACGGGGAGCAGGGGCGTGGATCGATTTAGAGGAAGGAAACAAATAGGTCCTTTCCACCAGGACATGCACAATCCAATGATTTCTCTGGAAGCTGGATACAGAAATGGTATCAGAAAGTTCCAGTTTGCCATTAGCAGTTCTGTGTTTCTGAGCCCACAGTCCTATTAATAATCTTGACTTGGGAAATTCTTGCAAGTAAATGAGCCATCTGCAAACCGAATTAAATGCAAACCTTTGTGCACTTCCATGAACCTTTCTGTTTATTTTGTATTTTTCCACTGCTGACTCTACATGTTGAACGTGGTTAAGCAAGCCTAAGTCTCCTCTCTCTCCATTAAAAATATTTCACTGATAAAACAGGATGGAAGATTGTGACCCACGTAGAGGTGCTTTTAGAAGTCCCTGGCGATGGGCACTGCCCTTTTGTAGCAGAACTGTCCTTTCAGAAGGCGTGGGGTTGGTTTTCATCATCCCAGTCCATGCAGTTGAGCATGTGCCAGTCTTCCTCCCACTTCGGACAGCCCCAGCCACCAGAAACACGGATGCCATTACCAGGGCATCTTTATGTCAATACCAGGGGCAAACCAAGGGAATCAATGAACACACAAAAAGATCTGGCATGTTCCCTGCTACAGACCAAATCCTGAATTGCTGTTTGACTCTCTCAATGAACAAAACTCTTGCTGAAGCCACTAGGCTCGACTCCTGGGAAAATCATTGGTTTACATCGGTTCTCCCTGAGCTGTGAGGGCTGAAAAGTCACACCAGTGAACCAACGCTTTGAGGCTAGTCCCGGGGTGCCTCGGTGAAGCAGGGTCCCCCTCTGCCCACAGATGGTCACCTCCATGAGCCACCTCCATCCCACAGAGCTGGAAGTCACCGTGGTTCAGCAAAGCTGGGCAGCCTCACACCGCTCTCTCCCCACAGCTACCGCCCAGCCCAAACACCTGCCAAAAAGTGATTTACAGCTGTACCCGAGACCATCTGCCTACCCAAGCCACAGGTTTGCATAATATTGACAAACAAAATGATAGTTTCGTGTTATTCTGAGTGATTTTTACAGGTTTCTCAGGTTTTATTCCACGAAATACCCAATGTGATTATATTATTTAGGCTACTTTCCAACTGGTTAAATACAATTGACTAAATTAATTACTAAGATCAGTTTTACAACAGATTAGGATAATTTATTAGGTGGTTTGTTGTTTTCCTAATAGTCTCACCTGATTGATGGAGAGGGATGGCTATAAATGTTTTTTATGGCTGAGTAAGAGCAAATGCAAACTTAATCAGGTGTTCCACTCTAGATTAAGTAAACGCCACGTAACTTGGATAATACGAAGGTATAATTATTTGTAACGCCTGGGAAAATTTTAAGTGATTAATGGGAAAAAACTCAGAGAGACACATTCATGTAAAGCAGCTGGCTCAGGACACAGCACCACTTCACCTCGGCTGAGCTTTGGGGCAACGTGGATGTAGATAAAACGGCTGGACCTCAGGATTCAAACCAGCGAGCTTTGCTTTCTTCTGTATTGTCCATGTGTGGACAAACTGGCACCTTTGGAGACTCAGTCTCTATACCCAATACCTTTTGTGAGCAAAAATTTATTGTTAGTGAGAAATAAACAGCAGACAATTAAGAAATAATGACCCAAACTTAATTAAGAAGTTCAAACAAAGAGAAAACACTTTCTAGCTCTGCAGTGATGGGTTCAGAAATTACATCTATCATAAAGGTACCACCTGCGATGGGTGTGCGGCAAAGGATGCTAATTTGATTGCACCGATTCCTTTTAATGCAAAGAGTGAATTGTTTTCAGACTGCTGATGATTAATGTGGTTATTGATTAGTTGAGCCGTGGTGTCTAATTATTGATAATCCTTCTCTAAATGAAAGATCGAGTGTAAGGAGTGCCAGTTACAGAGCTCAAAATATAAAGTGATTCAGTGTGAAGCCCGGTAATTGAAAGTCAAACTAATCCCATAAATTAAATCACAGCAATCCATAACATTTACCTGATAAATCCTTTGGAAACCTTTATTTAACTTTCACTGCTCATTGAGAAAGCTGTGGATGCACCCAGAAAGGCGCCCCGTTTTGTGATGGAAGTCTGGGTTTGGGGGTGCCTTTTATTAATACAAAAGTTTGATTTAATATAATTGTGTATAATAATGCCACTGGTTCAGAGCATCTAATCCCATAGCTCTTTTGCTACACTTGAATATATTTTGGAAATTTAAAGGAACTGGTATCAGTCACATGTATATCACCTACACACCAGCTTGTTTTCCAAACTCTCCCTCCAAGCCCTTTCACTGCAAACCAATTATATTGTAAGTATAGTGGGGGAAAAGCAGCCTGTTTGTTTTTCCCAGGGACTCCTGACAGCTCCTGCAAGACTTTTGGAGGAAACTGAAATAAAACCTGGAAGATGTGATCACATATTCTGGTGAGTAAACTCATTAGACGAATTAAAAGTCTCCACTGATTGATCACCTACTGTTTAGGTAGCTAATTCATACCAACAGCATCCTCCGTGGCCATAATGTTCAGTAATCTAATTAGAGCAATTTTAAGTAAATGCTTCTAATCAAATAATCCTAAAAATATTCCATTCCCCGGTCTCTGAAAATGTCTGGGATTAGGACAGCCAAATTGCTGGGCGGTTTATATAGCAGTGTGAATTCTCCACTCTTTCAGCGCAGTGATGGCAGGCAATAATTTTGCGTGGCTCGAAAACTCTTAGCACGCACGTCTCCTGCTCTGAGATGGGGCAGCAATGCCTGGGGCTGGTGGCTGGGGCTGTGCCGGCAATTCATAAGCTTCCGTTTTGCTGCTTGTCACGCTACCCCTCTTGAACAAGGTTCAATTTGCTGTTTGTTTCTAATCTGATGTAATGGTTTTGCCAAAATTGCATTTAAGGAGCTTAAATAAAAGAAGGGTCCAGTCAGCTAAAAATCAGACTGGAGGATTTATGAATTGTCGTTAGCAGCTCCGCCAGACCACTAAACAAACACATGCAAATTTTCATAACACCTGAAACGTATCGCTGTGCAATATTAAGAAATCTGTATGTCAGACAAATCACATTGGACAACAACAAACATTTCCCTTAATGCACGGTGTCACCTCCCCTCTGCGCTCCACCGAGTTTTCTTTCACCTCGATGAAGAGCGCTGCCGGCAGTTTCATATTTTTCTCCTATTTAATCTTTCTTCTAAAGTTTCCGCCAGCCCACCTCCACAAACCCCTCTTGTTTGGGGACAGTCCCTCTGATTTTCTCCAGTTCCCACTTTCTGGCAGCGCTGCCCCGTGGGCTGGCAGCTGAGCTGGTGGCTTTGAATCAGGCTTTGGGGGTGAGCTTGTGTTGTGCTATTCCTCCTTCTGTAGCCTCTGTAGGCACCACCATTACAGAGAAACATTTCTTTGGGTTTTGCTGTACATCACCCTCTTCCCCTGCTCAGGCTCCCCACGCTGCTGCATTGCCCCAGCCCACGGCACCGTCCCTTCCAGGTGACCTATCCACGCTGCACTACAGCGACAGCATCGCTTGGCATGGGGCAGAGACCACAGCGTCTCTTACAAGTATTAGATGCAACGTACTGAAAGTTGAAGTCTGTCTCAAAGTTTTAGAGCTGAGCTAGAGCACTTAAAAGGGCTTTTCTATTGCCCAGGAGAGCTGTTTTTCTGAATGTTTAATTGATGATGGAAGAGCTGAATGGATCTGCAGAAACTTTCTCCAGTTTCTAAGTAACAGGAAGGGAGCTTAAGCCTATATATCCGTATTTTATCCTCTCTCTTCTTATCACTAATGATAGTGAGCAATTCATAACTACTGCACTAATGACCAATACAATTATAAACATCCCACAGTTCTTAGAGCTGCGTGTTTGGGGTGAGGAGCCTGGCAGCAGGTCCGCAGTGGCCTCTGGCTGTAGGGGCACGGAGGAGGTGATGGAGGAGCCCCAGCCCGGAGCCCCTCTCGGCTCTGGCTCCCGTTTCCGTACACACACGCTCTGTGGGGGCTGGGGGGTGCACCCGCTCCCCTGCTATTGCAGTGGTGGGCAGAGGAGAAAGCTGGTGCACATCGGGACTTGGATATAAATATAAAGATGCTTTTTTCCCTGGGACCCATTTCCCAGCGTTGTCCTGCGGTGGCCGTGCCCCCCAAGCCCTGCGCATCCGAGCCCTGAACACCCAGTCGTAAAGACACCAAGAAAAAAGATAAAATAAACCCAGAAGATTTCTCAGTGTTTACCAAGGAGCAGGAACATGGTGAACACAATTCAGAGCGCCGATGCCCGAGGCACGTCCTTGCTCATGTGCTGGGCAGTGCAGGGAGGTGATGAGCACCTGCTGGGAGGCCCATGGACGTCCACCCTAGCAGAGGAAATGTGTCATGCTAAGGAATGATGAATTTGTATACATTTACAATGCTCTGCTAGGTCTCGGACTGCATCTCTGGCAAGCTGAGTTAAGTGAACCGAAGCTGCCGATTTGGCCTCTCCAGTTTTTTTTCTCCCAGTGGAAAGGAAGGAAAAGAAGACAAAATAAACAAAATAATATTTTTTAAAGAAAGGGGTTTCTATTTTAAAAGCTACCAATAGACCACGCATTGGAAAGACATCTTGAAAAATACATTCATTACAAATTTGTGTTAAATACAATGTAATGGTCCCGAAATTACAGCAGTGATTTGGTTCTAAAAATTGCCCCATATTTAATAACAGTATAAATCATGTGTAAAAGATTCTTCACACCAAGCGATACTGCTTTACATACATAAACCTCATAATTTGTTTTTATTGAAAAGATTCAGACAGTTGGATGTTATTTATGTTTTTAATTTGTCCGCACTACTAAATAACTCCTTACTCAGCGTGCAGCCCCGTGGTGAAGCTTTCGACGGGCAGAGAAAGACCCCGGGGGCCTCATCCCCCGCAGGTGCTGGGTGCTCCGGGGGCTTTGTCCGCAGCTCCAGTCTCTGGTGTCCCAAGTGCCTGCGATAACCAGGCAGGAGCATGCCCAGGGAGCCAGCAGGAATGGCTGAAGCTGCCAGTACCGAACGCCTCCGTTCCTCTGTGCAATCCGGTATTCGACATACTGATTTTTTTTAATGCCGAAATGTGCCATAAGCAGTTGGGCAGGAGACCACCAGTGGTGGGTGTTGGTGGGGCTGCTGCTGCGGGGGTCCCTGAGGGCCATCGCAGCAAAGCATCACCCAAAGAGGGCAATCCAACCCCATACCTTCAACCAGAGCTTGGCAAACCTACAAAGGGCTTGAAGCGTGGGTGAGCAGCATGCCTGCAGAGAGGGGCTCGGTGCTGCTTGCACGTGGCATTGTGGGAGTAAAGGCACACAAGCGCCTCCAACACAGCCACTGCAGGGGACAAAAAAAATCAATCTATGCTATGGAGGTTTTAATAAGTGGAGGTTTGACATAGTGCATCATAAACCGTCAGCGCTGATGAGCAGCTCTTCATCATGAGCGTCACGTCAGTGGAACTGGAGCCGCTGATGGGAATGGCAGCCCCAGCCCCAGCTGGTTATCCTGCTCCTGGGGACTGGGGCACAAATGCACTGTGTCTTGTACCAGCTTTTAACGGAGCCAAAACACTCAGAGGGTTGTCCCAAGTCCCAAAAGCCAGCTGGCTTCGAGTGCCTCCTCCACTGACCGGGCTGCCCATGCAGGGCTGCGCCAGGTCAAGGAGTCACGGTCAGCACTGGTCCCAGTGTCCCGTTGTGGAGCAATCGCTGGCATTATCCCTTGCGACACAGGGACTTTCCGGAAGGGATTTCTGTGGATGCTGGCTCTGTTTGGGATGAACTCATTGCAGAAAACCCATTTCGCCCTGAACAAAAGGCAGACCTGCCAAAACCCTGCAGTTGGGTGTTAGCGCCCCGGAGCCAGGCAGCAAGCGGGGACACCCCCAGAGCTAGGCGGCAAGCGGGGACACCCCTGGAGCCAGGCGGCAGCCGCGCTGCAGCCGTGCTGCAGCCGGCAAGCCATTGGGAGTGCAATTTAGCCCTCATGGTTATGGAAACATGTAATAAAGCCTTTGCAGTCCACCATTAAAGCACCACCTTCAAGCCTATTCTAAGCCCTCTAGCACCATGTCATTACACTTAAAGCACTGCTAAAAATAGAGCCCCTGGGGGAGCTGCGTGAAGAAGCAGCAAAAAAATAAAAAAGAGAAACAGGTGTTATTTAAATATCAGCTGTGAAGTTGTCCTGAAACGCCATGATCTCTCCTTGGAGCGGTGGAGCGCGGTGCTTGGGCTTGGGGCATCGCTCTGGGTGCCAGACCGGGAGAAGGCTGCGCGCCCTTCTTCGCTGGCCCTACCATGGACTGGGGAACCTCACAGCATCCTTCGCGTTGTGCTCAGCCCAGGGCTGCCCGGTGAAGGTACGCTGGCAGGCCTATTGCCCGAGAGCCGCCCAGGTGGACCCGAGGCGTGCTGGAGCATCGCTGCTACTGGGGCACCCGGAGGGCAGGGACCTGTGGGATGTGAAAGTGTTGGAGTCTGGGGTTGTTCATGCTTTTTTCTTCTTCACCCAAGAGCAGCGCTAAGAGTAAAAGCACTTGCACTGATGGTAGGAAACCTTTGGTCAAATGTTCCTTTCCCAGGTGGCAGCGTCCTCCCCACGCACCCACACGAGCATCAGCAGGGCACAGGCACCCCGCGCTCCCAACTAGCCATGCCTTTCTGCTGCCTGATTGTATTAGAGGTCGGGGGGAGCCTGACAATCAGATTTGCCAGGGAGAGCCCCGCGCAGCCTCGGCCGCAGAGTGACACCATCTTCTCTCGGCACGATCCCCCGCTCCTCGCACGAGCTACGGCATTGTCAGCTGTGACAGCCTGATTTAATCTGCAGGAGGCTGAATGCCTCTGACCACTGCGCCGAGTCATTAACCTTGACTCGCGTAATTGAATTCAAGGTTGATTGCCTGTGACCCTCCTCGCCGAGGTCCTCAAAATGTACATATTCATTATGAGTCGCATGGCTAAATGGATTGCACAGTGAAAGCTGTAGCAATCAGCCTGCTTGGTATGCAGAGGGCGAGGAGGGCACTAATTGCATGTTAGAGCTGAGGATTAGATTATGAAAAGAGTGAGAAAATGAAGATAGATCCCTCTGACACTGTCAGATTAAGGGCAGCGACGTACAGGAATATGACATTGAAATTTATGGTGCCGTTAAGGGAAGGGAGATTTGAAAGGGGGTGTTGGATATTTTTTTTTCTTAATTCCTGTATATTTACTCAGTTATGGACTATTTAGTACCAAAAGCTGATAAATGCATTTTTTAAAACTCTAACACGGGCGCAATAAATTAATGCTGGAACGTTCTTTATGTCTCCGGACAGTTGCTAGAAGAAAGGCGTGCCAGCCCCCACGGCACCTGCCTGTTGTTTAATACTACAAGTTGTCCAGCCAGGGCCACCACCCTGCGAATACCCAACAGCCCCGCAGTCCGATGGGCCCAGGATGCTCCTGGTGGAGCCCTGCAGGGATGCCGCCAAAGCCCACGTCGGGCGGGGGATTAACGGCTGAGCCCCTCCAAAGCCTTGCCTTGGCTTGACCGCTGCCAGTGGAGCCGTCCCCAAGAGGGGGTCCCGCAGCCGAGCCCCCCGCATGGCTCCTGCCCGGCCCCAGAAGGAAGGGGATGAGCGATCTGTGGGTTTGTGTCACTGCTGTTGTGATAGCTGGGTACGATTTTCCCATGTTTTGCTGCAACTCCAACCAGATGCGATTTTTTGAATTAAATGAAAGTTAAGTACAAAAACATTTTGCCCACAGGGAATTCAGATTCTCAATGTGCTTTTAATAACTGTTTGTAAAACATTTAGGAAAATCTATGGCAACACGTTTAGGGAAAAAAAATCAAATTATTCTTGCCTTAAGATGTTATTCTGGTATCTAAACTTTATGAATCATCCTGTGTGGCCCAATTTCTAGTCAGTGATACTGTGAAACAGAATGGAAGTAAGCAGCGTCTGAATTTAATCCATGTAATATTTTTAAATAAAGATGCTAATCTTGGCCATTGGTTTAAAATCTGTTAAGAACTTTACACTAATTTATACATCCAATTCTATGCAGTCTACACAGCTAACCCAGCCCAGTACAAATTGATGTTCTTGTTAGAACTGATTGCAATAGATAGTCCCCAAGTCTGTGCTAGCTCTTTAAGGCTACTGCTCACCTTAAAATCAAGCTTAAAATCTGCCATAAAAATAATGTTTGAATTCAAGCATTCCTGGAGGTGGAAGCTGAACACCTAGATCCCAATCCAAATGTTTTCGAAACATTGCAGGGGCTGTGATTAGCGGTTAGATAGCAAAGTTCAGGCTGCAAATGGGATAAAAGATCCCAGCCCCAGGAAGTGGAAGCTCTTGGGAAGCTTTTCCCCTCTTATTCCCATTCTCATCATTTCATAGATCGGGGGAGGCTGGGAGCGTGTGTCAGTGGAGATACCAGACAGAAAGCGCCCGAGTGCCTTCACACACAGATGCAACTTGCAGACGATGGGACTTGGTGCAAAACTGCACAGGTTTTCCTTGCAGCAATCTTATCTTTTATGCAAAAAAAGCCTCCTTTTGCATACCAAACAAACCCCGGAAAACGGCAAATAGCGTGCAGAGCTATTGGGATCTCTCTGCTTCCCTGCAACAAGGAGCAGAGCTCTTCAGCTGGGCTGCAGGTTGCTCCCTGCTAACGGCACATGTCCCTTAGCTGCGGCTCCAGAATGGTATTGGCGTTAATTTGATTAAATTCCCAATGTCTATAGCTTGTGGTATGGTAATAACAACAAGATCGTAGGTGGCAACACATGCAAAAACCTAAACCGCATGAATTGCCAATGTTTGGGGTTTCTAACACGTTGAGGACGTAATTAACGGGAATAACTTTGTGGTTTCAATCAGAGAGGGCTCTGTCCTGAAAGGAGGGTTTCTAACTAAATGATATGTCAGGACCGTCGCTGGATGAGTATGACCAGAATTTTTATCTCCCGCTCATTAAATTACCACCGTGTATGACTTTATAAGCACTGAAAGTCAAGAAAAATCGTTGCTGACTGACAATTCGGGATTGCCGGAGAGTGCAGGTTACCAACAGCTGACTCAAGTTGAATAAGACTGACAAATTAGTCCTCCTGCTCCCCGGACAAGCCTGTAATAAAATTACCGCGCGACGTGTGGGTTTCTCCTGCGCTGGAGAACAGTGGCATCCGCAGAAAGAAAAAAGTAGTCATTTATTCGCAGGGAAAAAAAAAAATAAGTTTATAAAGTATTCAGATATAACAGTAGCACCTTACTCTATGGAGTTACGTACATGCAATAAGACAGCTAAAATCCATTTGTCTCCATAAATTGCTTTGATTTGTTTCAATTTATGAATGAGCTGCAGAGAGTGAAGGAAGTGCCCAAGGAATGTAAATGAAGTGGCTGCGCCATGGTCTATGAAAAAGGCCTCTAGACATCTGATGAAGAAAATTTTCTACGAGGAAACCCAGTTGTTGGCATTTTGTAAATCCTAAAAATAACCAAAGACAAATAGTCTAACTCACTACTGCTGAAATTTCATTTACTTACCAACCACACTAATGAGGCACTGCAGAGGGACTTGTAATTAGATCCACTTTATTCCTGTCACTGAAATTAATTTATTTGCTTCAGCTTCTAGAACTAGTTTGATATTTTCCTGATTTTTAAGCTAGACAGTACGAAGGCTAGAAAAGCTGGAACTGGCTCTGATATTTATATGGGGCTCGCTGATGGTTGGAAGAGTAAGGTTTGGTGCAGGTTTTGTCCAAAGCCAGAAGATCTTTACCAGCGTGTTTGGAGCAACATTGTGATAACCATGAGGACAGGGGATGGTGCAGACCCTGGGCTCGGTGTCCCCAGAGCCCCCCTTTAGGACCAGGGTCTAAATAAGCAATAAAGCAGCAATATTGTGCCACTTCTCGAGTTCCTGCCTCATGCATATTCAAAGAGGGAAGAAGCTGTATACATAATTCATTGTCCATTACAATTGCATTATACTATTGATACTATTACTTCAGTAGCTGTTTAAATTAAGGGTTACAAATAGCTCATTTGTTTTCTGCTGCTCTGGCAAGAGGGCTTCAGCTCCTCAAAGCGCAGGGAGGGCTTTGGTCAGGGTGAGGGGCCACATGAGGGGTCCCCAGCAAGGGGACCCATGGTCCTTAAAGTTTGCAAACTTTATGTCCTGTCCAGCGACCAGCTGAGGTCCAACAAGCCACCCCAGCCCCGCTGCTCCTGCTGCCGGGGCTTTGCTGGGCATCGGCTTTCCTCCTGATTTGGCTGCAACCGGTCTCCCACCCACATGCAATTAATGGAGCCCCCAGATTTCCAGTCCCCCGGGGCAAAAGCTGAGCCCCATCACTCAAGGGTCAAGCGGAGAAGCTTGCTTTGGACACTCGCAATGCCAAATACATCAGTCATGTCAGCGACGTGGCTTGAAACCAGCCTCTTCACACCCTAATAAATTTCAGAGAAATGTGGGAAATCCTCAGCTGATAAATAATTGTCAACTAACTACTAAAAGCCGAGCCTTGATACACATATTAGGACTCTTGGTGCCTTTCCAAACATTATTTTATTAATATGAATAATATATTAACCATTGAACAGTCTGGACTTCATCCAAACCACTCTGTTGTAAGTGCTTTGCTAAGACTTACCAAGGATATTTACTTCTCTAAACAACAGATAACATTTGTATCAGTTTTGGTTTTATTATTGTTTTACTAAATAGTCATGAGAGCACCAGTAGAGGGATCTGAAGATTTTCAAAACAATTTGAAGGACAGTCCATAAAGTGCTTTACATCTTCGGGAGTTTAAAAGGTGAATTACTGTTCTTTAATAATTTAAAGAAAACCCTCCAGAATGCATTTTTAAACGTATTTCCAGCTAAACACAGGTTCCTGTCCGCTGCTCTCATCACCAGGGGATCACGTCAGGATGAATCACGCCAAGGGAGCCACAGTCGTGGCTGTGTAATCTAAAACAAAGCTGCCAAGGGAAGATCTGCTCCCCGAGGGAGAACCAGCAAGTACCGATGGATGTTGTTTGTTCATTACCATGTACCCAGGTCACAGACCAGTGATGTATCTGATTTAGATATGACTTAAAATTCAATTTCTCAAAGTTTACTTGAAATTACTCATATTCACAAATGGTTTTATACAGGGCTGTGGCAAAAACAGCTGTGAGCTCTCCCGTACCACCCAGAGCTGCAGGACTCGGGGAGCACACAGCAATAGGAGAGGGCTTCACTGAAAATGAAACTGGCTATGATAGGAAGCCCTCTCTGAGTCTGCAGAGTCAGGAGATATGCGTGCCCTTCCCATGGCATTTTTCGGCCAACGTTGATAAACGGATGCCAGGAGCCCACAGGTTTGCTCAAACATCCCAGAGGGCTGTTCTCCTAAACCCAGCGGTGGCGTTGCCTCCTGCTGCTCCATCCCTCCTGGCTGACATATCGTGCTCCCGCCGTTATAACTCTTTCTGTACAGCTGCTCCTATGCTTACTGCAACCTCCACCTGCTAGCAAAAGCAAATGTATAAGCCATGCGTGCAAGCACCCCGTGAGAGTCATATATTACACGGAGGACCATAAACAGTATCTCAAAACAGCATTTGTGGCACGTTGGCAGTGCACTTAGCTGGACTCGGGGAGAAACTCAGGTTAATGCTCACTCTGGCTAACAGTTCCCAACTGTACACCCCATCCTCGCTTACTTCTCAGGTTATTTTACCCCATGACTGGCCAGTGCAGCCGTGGCTTGTTGGACCACCTCAGGAGAGACTCTTTGGAAAGTGACTTGGCATCACGGAGCTTCAGTTTACACTAATGTCCTCTCCATGCCTGTAGATAATATCTTTCATGCCTAAAAGTTAATCTCCTAAATTTTCCTAAATGCCAGCCATGCCAACTCCAGCTGGGACCTGCAAGTCCCCTCTTGCTCCAGGTGATGACAAACTCAGCATGTCCATAGATGTTTCAGATCATGGATACGGGAAGAGTTTAACCCACACCGGGCTAAGCAGAGGTAAGAGCTACCAGCAGACAACTCTCATTTATAAACCCTCAAATTCATATCAGAGTTTCATTAACACTTTCCTAAATGTGTTTCTTGCCCAACAGTCCCTTCAGAAAGCAGCAATTTACATTTCACCTCCCGTTTCTCAGTTTCTGCATTTTTCTGCCTTACGTGCTGATGGGTACACGCCGTTTCACCCCTTCCCGCATCCCGGGGGCTTGGCCAGGAGCACCGCGCCAGGAGGGGGACGGTCCCACCGCGCCAGGGTTAACGCAGCGCAGCCGGAGCAAGCTGCCTGCTCAGGTACGAGCATCCTCTTCCAGACAGCCCATCATCCGCTAATGGGACTTAAAACAGTTGCTGCCTCATCGGCAGGAGCGTAATGATCGCTGGGCAGCGGAGAGACCCATTATCCATCATCCATACTTCTCTTCTGTCTGATGATAATGATTTCTTAGTTCAACAGTAGTGCAGAGGGACCTCACTGCTTTGTGCACGATTGTAGTTTAATATCCTGATCAAGACAAATACAGATTGCATACAGGCTGCAGAGCTGCATACCTGCCACCGCTGCAGGACGAAGCCATGGAGGGTTTCCCTCGAAAACTCGGAGGCTACGCAAGATCTTAAGAAAAACTGAGAAGTGCCAGTGTTTTGTGCAGCAGAGGACAACATGTCCCCCCTCCCTTCCCTGTACGTAACTCTATTGAGATGCGGATTTGCTCCATAAAAAATTAAGTCAACAGGGAAAGAAAAGAAAAGAAATAAAAGCTCTTCAAAATGTATTTGTACTTCCTATTCCATTTTTCTCCAACTATTATTCTCCAGCACAAACCATTCTATGATTCTATGATTATTGATTGAATATCACCATTTCAATATGTATATAAGTAACTTGATTTAGTTTGAAATACTTAAGGGTTTGTTTCACTGAGTTAATCGAGGAGGTGCAGAGCACATCACTAGGCAAGCTTTGCTTTGTATTAAAATAATTGAAAATATTGGGAAAAAATGGATTCCGTTTCACTTGAGCTGAGGCTAGGGCTGCCGGGAATGGCACAAGCATGAGTTTTCCTTCAACGGGTGTTTGTGTGACAAACCTGCTTCCCACATGGGCAACGTGGCCGCTGTACTGGTGACTGGTCTCACTGTTGAGGGGATGCTTACCTGTCCCAGTACCTGCGCCCGTCCCCAGCCGCAGGAGCTGCCCTCTTTGCTGGTGGGGAGAGGACGAAGGCACCTTGCCGCATCCTCAGTGACACTATCAGGAACTTCAAATCCAATAAATGATGCTCAAAAGAAATACAATAGCAAGAGCAGAGTCGCTGCTGAAAATGAAATCCCAAAGACAAGTATTTATTCTTCTCGGACCTCCTCAAGGAAAACAGGCACACCAGCAGCATGCTAAACAGAGCGGAGGTTCGGGGAGACAAATGTCCAGGCAGCTTTTCTGTAATATCCATTTGAAAGAAGCTTAGTGCCACAGGGCTTTCATCTCAATATTCCTGAGGCCGGATTTGAAAGTGCTTAAGGTTAAATATTACTCACTCTTGGAAAGAACATCTCCATCTGTCTCATAAAAAAAGCTTTCAGTCTTGGAGGTACTCAGAGAAACTTACCCATAAACACAGTCATCAGAGACTTCAGAGGAAAAAAAATCCTGTAGGCTCTGCCTGAGAAGTAATTAGCCTTTCAAATTCAGCAATGTTTAATCCCACAAAGCCTTATATACAAAATATAATCCGTTTTTTCTGTGGAGCCGAGCCGGCAAGTGAACACGACCCTGCCTGACCAGGCGCTGCACAGTTGGGTCCCGCTTGCTCTCATCTGGGCGTCCCGAAGTGCAGGGCAAGGAGGAAAGTTTCAGCAAATCCATCTCGCCCCAAAGGACCCCAGGAGGATGCTCCTGACATGGTCCATGGCCTTGGGACGAACCCTCCGGGTGCTCCTGGCTGGCTGGAGAGCTGCTGCAGCATCTCAGAGATGCCAAAAGACTCTTGGGCTGCTAAACGCCCAATTCACTTTTGAAAACCAGATTTAAGGAGCTGGTTTTGAACATCTGCAGTAAAAGAGAGACCCGAAATAGCATTGTGTGATTTGGGGTGAAGTGCCCTGAGGCCTGGTGATAATAATTGTAGCACTCTTTAAAAAGAAAAATGACATTTTTTTCAAGGCGGCGAAAGCAGCTGACAACATCCCTGGGGACCTCCTGAAGCTTTCGAGAGGAGAAATTACATCTTTTCAGAGGCTGAAAAATTACAGTGCTTGGCAGCCTGCAACGCGTCTCATGGAGTCCCGGATCAAACGCAGCATGACGGCGCTGATGCCATGGTCTCATGACCGCCATGTGGTGTCACCAACCGGAGGGATGAGCAAGCGATGAGAAACCCATCCGTCAGCTAGAAACGCCACCATTTATGTCTAATGGTGCGATGGTCCGGACAAAGCTGGCGGGAAGCTCTGCTTTAGAAAGCGCTCCTGGTTCATCCTCATGGAAAGAAATGTGGTGAGTCCTGCTAGCTGGCTGAGAAGCATGGCTTGCTTCTCCTCTCAGGTGTAAGAGGTGTGATGCCTAAACTGTTCTAAGGGTGTTCCAAGGCCAGGTGATGAGGTCTGAAGTATCCCAGTCCTACTCCTGACTGGTCTGTTAGAATAAATCTAATCTTAAGACTAAGATGTATTTAAATGGCTCCTCATTCTGCGTCCTCGAGCGGACTGTGAAAAGCACGTTATTCTGCAGGATCTCCTTCAGCTTGTGACCTCCTCCCACGCCGCCATCCTCACTCCCTGCTGTCCTTCCCCACTGCGCTCAGCCCCACCGGCCCCCAGCACGGCATGGGATGTCTTCTTCAAACTCCACAAAACTCCAGTTTTATGAGCTTGAATCAGAAGAGGATGCTGCACTGATCACTACATGTTGACCGCTGATGGCTGCACGGAGAAGCTAATAAGAAAATCTGGCTTTTAATGTATTGATTGTAGCTATTTGATTACACTAGGAAAAAGGTCGGACAGAAAATGCCAGTAACAGTGCAAAACTTGAAAGCAAATTAATGCTTTTCCATCATCACAGTTCCGCCTCCCACCAGCGTAGAAGAGCAATGGGAAGCAGAGCATCACGCAGAGAAGATGTTGCAGCAATGTCTTCTTCCTACTGTTTTTTCCTGCTGCACATGAAGTAGGGAAAGGCGTGTTATCGCTAGTGCCGTCGTCTTGTCTTGTTTAAATACTTGCAATCTGTGCTCTGGTCTGATGTGCTCAGAGGTCAGACCACTGAAATGTGGGTGCTAGGACAGTCGATGGGGCTCCTCAACTGCATGCGCACAGGAAAAATGATGCCAAGAACCCAAAACCGGGACTCATTTTCAAAATGCTAAGAATAGGTGGGAAATAATGGCTATGCTATTCTGGTTTTAAGTGAATCAGGAAGTTCAGAAAATAAAAATACCATAAAAGTCCACACACACACCATGACTGTCCTTTCACAGAAGGATTATTATTGAGATTTGGATGTTCATCTGGACCTGGCTGTCAATCAACGCTCACCTGTACGGGCTTTGTAGCTTGGATGAAAAATAAATGCAGTGAGGAAGACCAATAAGAGATCTCATAGAAACATACAAAAGGGAGCAAATCAATACCAATAAACTGCTTCAGATGGTGATTAATTAATAGCAATTAATTTTGAAAAGAAGAGGATATTGACTTAAATTGACAGAGGGGCTAACCTTTGAGCAATTCAGAGAAAATGTCTTTAAAACAGAGTGATTAAGTTGTAAAAAGTAATAAAAAGGCTACACTGCCTCCAGGATGAGCTGAACCCATCTTGGGAACGATGTCAGGAGACCCTCTAATTAGACGATGGAGCTTGATATGGTAAATTGATTAGCTTGGCTCTGCCAGACGGGAGTTAAACAGTCATCTTACTTCTAAATGTGTCCTCAGTATCTGGATAGCCAAATTCCTGCAGATCTTTTAAAAAATGCTAAAAGCTTTGCAAACCTGAGATGCTACAGCAAGGAAGACTCTGTATCTCACCTCTCCCGACCTCATGGGTGTTTCAAAACTTTCTTATTCATCAGAAAGCGAGTATCCAAATTTTTACCATCTCATCTGGGCCCTGCTGTCGCGATACGGATTTTCGCTTTACTGAAAGCCACTCCTGCAGGTTCCCTTAGCACCAGGAACCTCGGGACGTTTTGGCAAGCCTTTCCTTCTGGCCCAGGCACAGGGGTTGTCTTCTTCAAGAGAGGAATGCCTCAGAGCCAGCCTACACCAGAGTCAAGTCTGGATTAAGTTGGGAGTGAATTAAATTGGAAGAAGGGGCAGGCTACGCAAGAAGAGTACAGGGAGCTCGTTAGGTCATGTAGAGAGGAAATCAGGAAGGCAAAAGCCCAGCTAGAGTTCAATCTGGCCACTGCTGTACGAGATAATAAAAAATGTTTCTACAAGTACATTAACAGCAAAAAGAGAGCCAGGGAGAGTCTCCCTCCTCTGGTGGATGCCGGGGGGAACATTGTCACCAAGGACAATGAAAAGGCTGAGGTACTTAATGCCTTCTTTGCCTCAGTCTTTAATAGTCAGACCAGTTATCCCCAGGGTATTCAGCCCCCTGAGGTGGAAGACAGGGACCGTGAGCAGAAGAAACCCCCCACAGTCCGGGAGGAAGCGGTCAGCGACCTGCTGCGCCACCTGGACGCTCACAAGTCTATGGGGC
>WAAD01029317.1:5319-28680 GCA_013389945.1 Fregata magnificens | reverse complement strand
GAAGGGCAACGAGGCTGGTGAAGGGACTAGAAGACAAGTCTTATGAGGAGCGGCTGAGAGAACTGGGGTTGTTTAGTCTGGAGAAGAGGAGGCTGAGGGGAGACCTTATCGCTCTCTACAACTACCTGAAGGGAGGTTGTAGGGAAGCGGGTGCTGGACTCTTCTCCCAAGAAACTAGCGACAGGACGAGAGGAAATGGCCTCAAGTTGCGTCAGGGGAGGTTTAGATTGGACATTAGGAAGAATTTCTTTACTGAAAGAGTGGTTAGGCATTGGAACAGGCTGCCCAGAGAGGTGGTGGAGTCGTCTACCCTGGAGGCGCTCAAAAAAGGTGTAGACGTGGCACTCCAGGGGCTAGTTTAGGAGTCATGGTGGTGTTAGTTGATGGTTGGACTTGATGATCTTAGAGGTCTTTTCCAACCTAATGATTCTATGATTCTATGATTCTATGAAATGAACTGATATTACAGACATAAGGACTAAACTCCTCCCCTTGCTGATAATTGATTATGATTAGCCGGTCATTGTAGGGCTGAGTGCGGGGATGGGTCTGGGCTAGCTGGCAAGGCCCACGGCCACAGCAGACATGAGTCAACGTCAGTCTTTTGACTTCTCATTTTCATGAGAATGTAAATTAATGGAACACTTCTGAAAACGAAAGAGCGGCATCTGGTAGCCCTTTGTGGCGGGGGCAGGGAGACACAACAGCACAGCAGGCCAAAATTATATTTTGAAGATCTTAATTTCTTATCCCCTTTCTTCCTCGGCATTTTGAAGTCCTGGCAGATCATTTGAAGAAAGTCATAACCATAATCAAACAAAACTAATTTCCCAGTCTTCATAAAATACATCCCACATAATGACCCTCCGTCACAACAGGATGCTCGGAAATTCCTGAAATCTCTTCCTGCTGAGAGCTCCCCCCAGGCAGGAGAGCCCGGCTGCTGATTTTCCAAGGAAGAGGCTATTTCTTTTTTCAATAGCTTTGCTCTACCTTTATTCCAGAGTGAAACCACGATTCAGAAATTGGAGGAAACGGTTAATCACAGACATGTTGTCTGAGATGCAGCATGCGGGCTTGAACATTATCTGATCGCTCTGTGGTTTTGGAAAAATAACATTGTTTCCCAAAATGTGCGACGTGCAGAGCGGTTTATAGCTGGTTTTCACAGGTCGGGCGAGCGCAATGCCTCCAGAGCAGGCACAGGCGTTGTGCAAATCTCTGCAAATGGAGCTGTTTACTAACAATATTTCCTAACAGACAATTAAAAGCTGATTTATATAAAACTTTAAAAATAAAGGAATTCTAGAAACGTTCTCGGCTCGTTTTGAAATAGCTCGGTTAAATGTCAGCGGATGAAAATATCATCCAGAAACAGGGAGCTGAGCCCTGTTTTGAAAAACAAATAGCAGTGATTGGATTCAGCTGTGCAACAATGGGAACTCTGGAAAAGCCCAGCCAGGGCTTCAGCCCAAAGGAAGAGCACGCTCCTTCCCGCCGGCTCCCGGGCTGTGACCCTGAATCGAGCAGGACGTAGCGCCCAAGAGGTGCCAGAGCCTTGTGGAGCTGCCCCAGCCCACCAGCATCCTTATTCCGGGCAAAATAAAGACATTTTGGTTCGCGGAGATTTAGGAAGGATCCCACGGCGCGATCGGGTTTCTCCCTCCGAGCTGAGAGGTTGAAGACAGCTCTGTCTACAATGGCTCGCAGAGCAAATTATTATTGAGACTGAAGACCTAAAATGACCTTGTAGAAAGAAAAAATTGTTATGGGAAGGGAAAAAAAACCCCATCCCAAATGGGTCTATTGTTAATAGCTGGCACCATTATAAAGTTCGCAACTGGTAACTCATTTAAAGACTATTTTTCTTCAGATTTTTTTGCTTTGTGCAAATCTAACTTGAAAGGAATGCCATTCTTTCAGACCTCTATCAACATTTACATTTGCAGTCATGAACAGCCCCTAAACTTTTATTTAAGCAATAAAGACAATTGCAGAAAGCAGTTCCAAATTCTGATAGGACTTTTTAAAAAACAAATAAACATCCCCCGGCGGGATTTGCAGCCCATGGCTGCAGGACCGCACTGATGAGTGGGAGCTGGAAAAGCGCATTTCTCCGGGCACACCGAGGTGCAGAAGTGAACCAAACCAGTTCTTGGCTGTTCAAGCAGAGAATGAGAAAAGCAAACAAAGTGTGCGGCTCCGAAAATTAGATGAGGTTTTAAAATTTCTCTTGGTATTATTAATCTACAATACTGCCTTTTAGCACCGTTAACCAACATTGTGGGTTTTTTAAAATACAGTTTAACCTGGCACTGCCCCTGACAGCTCAGGAACACTGACTTTTCCCCCAAATCCTATCGCAAGCTTGTTTGGTGGTGTTATTAACGGGTGAAGATGTACTGCATCTCACCGGAACCAGCAAGGAGACTTCTTCTCCTTGCCTGCAAGTGCTGGCAGAGTAACAGCGAGCCCTCAGCCCCAGGGTCCCCGCAGGTCACGATCTAGCATCAGACCCCCCGCAAGGAACTTCCAACGTGATGGAGCCTCTGTCTGTGAAAAATGAAAAAAAAAAAAAAAATCAAAAAAAAGAATAAAAATGAAACAACAGAGCATGGGACTATTTTAAATGTCAGTTTATCTCAGTTTTAAATATCAGTCTAATTCAGTTTTAAATGTCAAGGCCTGATTCTCCTCCGATTCACATTAAAATGGTGTCAGAGGAGGCACAGCCCTCCCTCCTGCCAAGGTCCCTGCCTGGCTGCAGAGCCCTGGGACGTTCAGCCTTGCCCTGCGTGAGGGCCGAGGGGTTCGCCAGCCTCAGGACAGTCCCAACTCGCAAAGCCAGCCAGCACCAGCCTGGCTCCCCCCAAATCGGGGAGGAAAAGGAGGTGTGCAGGTGCCTGGTGCAAACTGATGGAGCCCGTTGATGGGACACCCCCGCTGACACCAGCTGAAGGTGTGGCCATGCAAGGACAAGGTTGCAGGCCAGCACGTTGCTCCTGTGCACCCTGACTGCCGTCGCCCTTCATGCCATGTGAACTCTGCTGACTCCCATGAACTCCCAGGAACATATGTTTGATAGCAACTCTATATTTTTTGGTCAAGATTTGCAGCAAAGGGAGTTTTATAATAACATTTTACTAGCTGTAGCATGCATGTTATTATACAGTTAAGAACAAGATAGGAAACATATGTGTAGATATTATTTGTTGCAGAAGTTAAATTCCATCAATGACCACAGAAATATTTAGGGTTATAGTTTGTAATGACAAACTGAATTATAATTATGGATTTGCAGAAGTGCGAGTACAATATCATCACAGCATTTGCAAAAAAATGCTAATTCCCAATACTAAAGCCCTCAGTCAATGTGCATCTTGACAATACAGGGACACGTCACTTCATAAAGCTTATACAACATGTCCAGAATCCTTTTTTTTATGATCTAACTCATGCAAAAAATTTAATAAAATTGTATTTACTTTTCCAAAGGCATGTGAGTGCACACATGTGAAAGGATATATAGAGAATGTCTCAGAAATGGGTAAAGACGTTTTAGACTTCATCACAGAGAGGAGTGAGATGGGAACCCGACTACCAAGCAAAGACTGTAACATTAAGTCCTTGGACCAGGGACATCAACAGAGATCAGCGTGGTCCCTTGACTTCTTGAAAGATGACGTCTTCTCCTGCTGAGGAATCAGTGAAAGGGCCTGTTGGGAAATGTGGTGGCAGAGGACACAGCAGATAACTCTAACTCTGGTCTTTCAGGAGGCCAAGGCAGGGGCAAGGCATGTCTGAGTGATGCGTCCCACCACAGCGACCATGCTCACCCCATGGCCGGTGTCCTGTCCCCTCTCTGGAGACATTGGCAGGGGACATCGTGCTGCCAGGCTACCAAAAGCCCTCGCAGAGCTCATCAGCCCTGCACCAGAGTTTCTCCAGGGAGCAATGTGTCATTGTTTTATCCAGATTCGCCTCATTTTTAATCTGTTACGGAATGAGCAAATGTGATCCTAGTTTGACATCTTGTCGATAATGTCCACTCAGAATTGGGTGTAGGGCCAAGATTTTTTCACATTTTGTCTCCAAAAGCTCCTACAGAGCCAAATTTTGCTTCTGCAAAGGCGTCTCCAAAGCCCTCAAAGTCAAGAGTTCAGAAAGTGGCTTCTATGGCTCCAGCTGCCATGCAAGACACTAATGTTTTACAGGATAATATTCATCCCTCAAAACAACATTTTAAATAAACTTATGGATAGAGATATTTACTGTTAGGCTAGCAGGTGGTTTGATGGGGAGTTAATGAGCTCTGGTTC
Organism: Fregata magnificens; assembly: GCA_013389945.1. NCBI lineage: Eukaryota > Metazoa > Chordata > Aves > Suliformes > Fregatidae > Fregata > Fregata magnificens. Next base: position 24,361 of record WAAD01029317.1, on the reverse strand, counting down.
TCCATGCCTTTGGTCGCTTTGGTCCTTCCTCTAGTGCTAGGAAGGTGCAAAGCCCCTCTGGGATTATCCATGGGATCAAGGTGTTCACAACGCCTCTCCCATCACCCAACAGATGACTCCAAAGTCAGAAAAATCCAGGTGCCCAGCGTGGATTCTTCTCAGAGGACCTGGGAGGCCTCGCACCAGCAGACCACGGTGCTACCCACACCTCCACAGCACTGCCGATCGAGTGATGATGCCTAAACAGCATCATTTGACAGCCCAGATGCTATTGGAAAGTTTTTCAAAACCACTGTTTTAATAAAGAGAGCTTATTTTTCAGAGCTTTGTCTAAGGGTATGGCAGGAAAACTAAGAATAACTAAAGCAAACTAACGCCTGAGCTCTACTAATGAGCAAAAAAATACTTTGGGATGGCTGTCTCCAACAGTGGGTGATGACTCTTTATTGATTAGGTTGAACAGGATTGCTCTCTAATTATGTGAGCCACTGATGCTCTAAAAATGTTAGAGAAAACTTGCAATTGGAGCTACTTGGGAGGTTATTGTACAAGCTTTTTAGCACTGGAGGCCAGGATTTCCCTTCTAATCAATCATAATAATTTGGTTTAAAGGACTAATTGAGCACACTTCATTTCACACACCATTTTGCTGTAGCTGGGTGGCAGAGGAGCCTGGCGCGGAGCGACACAGCTCCGCAGACCACCACGGCTGCTCTGTGAATTATAAGGGGCTAAATTTCTAATGCCCCGGCCACTTTCTTGAGTGGTGTTATCCTACACACATTAGGAAAGAGCATTTTAGTAATGAGAACCTTAAAAATTATATATATGTATAGGTAGAATAAGCCGTCACACCTTCAATGAAGATAACAGATTCGTACATGTGCCTAAAATATTCATGGAGACTTTGGAATTTAAGCTTATGGCACTATAGCATTTGCACAATAATTCAATCTAATTGTGTAGGCAAGCTGTAAAACTGCTATATCTCTGATGGTTTACTGTGCAGAAAAAAAAAAGATGCTGTTAAACCTTCTTCGCTGACATCTAATGTTTCAGGTTTTTAAAAATATTGTATAAAGACTGAGATTTATTTCCTAAGATCTTTCATTAATGGTTGTGGCAGGCAGCTGGCCTGAGGTTTGACACACAATAAAATCCATGTCAAGAATATTAAAGATAGTGCAAAAGATAACTATGAATTTACATTCAAACAGGCTTTTGACAAAGCCATTGCAACAGGCTCCTAATCAGGTCTTGAGACCTAGCCTGCCCTCTCTTTAAACCCGTGATCTTGAAAAGGAGCTTTAAATTGGAAATTATTACACATTAAAACCTCAACATGGGCCAGATCGAAGCGGATCGATATCTTGCCGAGCACAATAAATCAGCCTGCTGCTCTGCGGTTACTGTTTGCTGAACATATTTAAATTTTCTTGTAACAAATTAATTCCAACATTTTCTCTTGATTGAATTAGGGCAAGTGTTGGAGCTGTCACAAGTATTTCACTGCTTCAGGGAGACAAATTGCTCGTCTGGACATGGGTAACAAGCCAAAGTGTTGAGTCCCTGATAATCTTTCCACTAATTCTCCATTACAGCAAAATGAAGCCATAAATCACCGTGACAGCTGATCGATGCAAACATTGTTTCCGCCATGATTGCCAGCGCTCCCCGCGGACTCACTGTCCGCTTACAATTCGCCGAAATTACTCCCCGGGCAGCCTCCCCGGGAGCTCGGCGAGCCTTGCACCAAAGGCGCTCCTGTCGCAAAAGTAACCATCTCATTTCGGGTCTCAGCCCGCTCGCCAAATAGCAAATATTAATCAAAACGCCCTATTTAGCTACCAGCCAGGTAATCTTTTAAAGCTAAGAAGCGTTCCTCCAGTAATCATTCTTTCGGGGGGAAAAAAAAAAAAGGAATTTTAAAAATCCTGTTTTATAAAATATATTTGTGGGAATGTAACGACGTCAGGCTCCAGCCCTGTCGCTTTCTCTTAACTAACTGGTGGCAACTTGGATGAAATTACTTGACCCTTTATCGAGTTCTGCTAATGTCTTCTAAAAAAGAAATTAAACCACCCCGTGGCTTGCCCTATGGCAGCTCTCCGCACACATTTAATTCCAGGAAAGATGTATTAAGTAGTTCTGCACAGAACTAATTCACACGCCGAGCTGGCTGCGCCCGCCATCCGCCTGCATAATGCCGCGGCATTCCCGGCTCCAACGGGTGCCCAGCCGGCCGAGAAACCGGTGAACAAACGGCAAAACCTGGAAAACTGTCTGCGCAGGTTAGCAGCCCCAATCCAGATGGGGAAATCCTAATTGAAACAGGAGCTGATGCTGTGCTCCAAGGGAGGGAGGGCTGTTGGGGTATTGTTTCATCACCAAATGGGGATGCAGCGAGGAGGAAAGATGGAGTAAGAGCTCATAGGAAAAGCCTTATTCCCACGCAACAAGCTGTTTGCATAGCTGAGATAATGTAATAAAAAGGATAAAAATAATGTAGAAGCGGTTCCAGGAAAGCTGTAGATTTACTGCACTGAATGCTTTCCCCATGCGCGAGGCGTAGGTCTGCACACCGGGAAAGGTGAAGCGTGGCAGAGAGCAGCATGGGGACCCCCAACCTGGGACCACTCGCCGTGGGGTGATGCCACGTGCCCCCCCAGCACGGCTGAGCGTGGTCGTGCCTCTGCGCCACGCAGGGTTGGATGTCACAACCCCAAACTGTCACAGCCACCAGGGCAACCTCGCCGTCCCCAACTCGCTCCCTCCACAGGAGCGAGGGCTTCCCCAAACCCCACTTTGGGGGCAGCTCCTCCCGGAGAAGGCCAGGAGGGGACTCTGCTCAGGACTTGTGAGCAGTGCTGGGAGCTCAGGGATTCGAACAAGTATGGCAAGTGTGTCTCAGATGTCACTAACGAGACGTTCCCGTACCCGCTGCTGCCTCGCCGCAGCCTGCTGAGAGGGGTGACAACAAGCGTGCTGCAGTGCAAATGCATCCGACAAGATCCCTGCCAGTGAATAACAAAATTTTTCAAAATATTAAGGCTCCAGAGCTGAATTATTTTAGATATGCAGTCATGCTGTGTTGTCAGCTCCAAAACTCCATTGTCACAAGCAGAAAAGGCGTAGCTTTCCACTTGCAAAGTATGGGTTTGTTTATCTATAGGTAAAAAATGAAAAAACAGAAGATGGGTAACAAACTCTATTTCTTCATATAAAATATAATGTGCTTCATCATGTCAATGTTGCAGTCTCTCCGTTCCACATCAGCACGCAAAAAAACCCAACATGTATTATAAGAAATTACGTGGAGGTGATTTGCAATCACCTATACACAAAAAGAGCCTCTTCCAAGATGCACATGCTCACCCGGAGCCAAAATTCATCCCCCAAACACCTACAATCACCACAGCCCCCAGCTCCCCCCCCATGCAACCGTGCCACAGATCTGGGGAGTTCATCGCAGTATTGGATGCGAAGGGTAAAATGGTTAAAATGCATCCATCAATGTCCCCCTCCAAGTAGTTCTCAACCGATCACAAGTTGAGATCAATGAATGATCGTTAGGGAGGAGGGAGAGACGCTGGAGGTGACCAGAGACAGATAAAAGAATAACAAACCCCTGCGCTGGCTTGGATATGATGGATCATATAATTTAGGGACAGCTTTAAAAAAAAAAAGCCACTTCTGCATCGTTCCCTTATTTGAGACTTTTATATGCTACGAGTTCCACTTTGGAAACACTTATAATTGAAATACACTTAATTGAGATGATACACTTAACTGAGACTAATTGAAATTCCACCTCCACTACCATAGCAGTAAATTAAAAAGGAGGGAAAAAGAACAGAAAGGATGTTTTCCCGACATTGCTAAACTTCAGCTTGTTTTGCTGTTACACACTGGATCTGTGGTAATAAAAAGTCTTGTGCTTCTGCAATAATTATGCATTTTTATATATTGTTTCTAAGAAAGACAATCTGTTACTTACAGAGAAACAACCCTAAAAAAATGCCAGTCAAAGCCATTAAGATGTTTTCACTGATGCATCGCACGTAAATCTGATTTATGTTAGTTTAAACAGTTAAGAAATCCCTGAAATAACTTCATTTATTATTTTATTGCCTGATTAATGGTTCAGAGCAACTGATTTGTAGCTGAAGTTTTATCAAATGCAAAATTAAAATAATAGCCTTTTGTAAAAATGTCCCGTATTTGTTCAATTACGTGTTTAAAACTGAAACAAATATAAAAACTTCAATAAATATATTTTCTTCCAAGAAATGACATACTGTGGGTTTTCTGTTATTGTTGGGTTTGATGTTTTTGCCTCTAAGGAGGTCAGCAATATGGAAACATAAAGGCCAATTTAATTTGTGCATCTGTGGCTGCCAAGTATTTTAATTCCGACAGCTGTGACTGAAGAGTTAATATTTTACTTGTCAAAATCCAAAAGAAGGCCAGTGAATCACTCTAATTCTCATTAAGAGGCTTCCCCCCAGTAGCACCCTAATTCAAAATAATGAAAGTAGAGACTGAGTGCGATTCTAATACCAGTTGAGACCTATCTTTTAATATTTCTCCAGTGATGGATTAGGAATCGGGGAAATTCATCTCAGATCATAGAGCCTAATTTAATAAGGGATCATTCCAAGAGTATTGCATTTTATAATAATGTCATTTAATGTGTCGTCTTCCATTTTTACTGTCCCATATGTATGCTTACATGATGGTGCCATAGGGATAAACTTTTAAAGAACCAGTATCATTTTTTGTCCTAGGTTCTTCTTAACGAGGAAGTTTATCAATAATACGGTCTATTAGCGAGCTATTATAATTGCGGAGTAGTTAAAAGAAACAGTGGAAGCCAAGTGAATGGTTACACAAATGACAGTTTCAAACCCTGGAGTGAAGGGAACTTAAAAGTAGGTTAAAATCAGATTTTAGTGTCTAATACAATAGTGCCATAACATGAAAAATGTGGTAACCTAGTTGTTTAAAACGCATGAAAATAAAATAATTTTCCCCCGTAACAACATCTGCGTTCCACTTGCTTGCTTGGTGTATTCCTGTGATTATTTAGGTAGCTCTAATTGCTTGTTTGGGTTTTTTATGACTATTTTCCAACGTTCTTTTCCCCAAAAGCACAGTGATTTGCCACTCTGCAAGGGCAGCAAATTATCAACAACGTATATAATGGATTGGAGTTTATTATTGGGCATGAATATTTGGACTGTATTTAATCAGTTATGTTATTTGCATTTCTTGGCATTGCACTGAAGGTTAAATTCTTGGTGATTCCTACAACAACGCCTACACTACTCAAGTCAAGAAACAACCTAACCACCTAAATATCAGTATCTTGTTATTGGCTGCAAGTTGTATAGCTGCAGCCTGAGTTTTGCTTAATCACACTTCTATCGCAAAAGGCCTTTAGGAAAAATGGTGTTATAATGAGAATTTTTGTTCCAAATACATTCACACGATTAAGTCTTTATTTTCAGGTAACAACTCAATGGCTTCGCTGTAAGGTTTGACAGAATTAGATCAAATACAGTCAGCCCAAATAGCAACCAGTTGAGTAATAACCTGCTGTAAACAATAATCTAATTACAGGAGTACTTCCAGCATTGAAATGTGTCGTTTGGAGGGGAACACAATTAATACAAAATGAGATTTTTCATACTTTCTCTTTCCTCCTGTGTATTTTCACGGTTTTCTTTAGAATATTGTAACTCGTGGTATTTCTTGCACTTTTTCTTGTATAACTCAATTTATTACTCTTGTCTTGTCGAAAATATTCTTTCTTGATATTTCTTTTGATTTTCTTCTTTTCTTCTTCGCATTTTAAGTCCCCATTTGTCTGCTGACTGTTTTTATTCTCTTCCATTTCCTCTTCCTTCCATTTTTATTGTCTTCTCCTCAAGTCGGTTATTTCATACTTTTTCAGGTTTAATTTGAGTCTTACTGTTGGTTAGTTTGTAAAAGCCTCTTTAAAAGCTGGAAAAGTTTCATCTAGATTTTATAGCCTAGATTTTTCTTCTCACCGTGTTATCTTTTCATGTGTTAGTGTATTGTTTGTTAAATTTGCTTCTTTTGATTAAATATCAAAAGTTATTCCTCCAGTAGGAATATTACAAAAGTACATGTCTGGCATCTGGAACCGCTTTAGGGATTCATTCAGTTTGCAAAGAGAAAATTATATTTATAACTGTTTTAAATCAGAAAAAAAAGTGTGTGGTTGTATCTAAAATAATTAGAAATGACTAGTTTATATTAAAGAATTAGAAACAACAAAAAAAGTTAAATAAACAGGTTTTGAGGACTATTTTTTACCGCACGTTGCCTGTGTGTCACCTTTTTCAATTTGCACCACTTGTTTTTCTCATATCACCTTCCTTACAAACAAGATGAAGAAAAAAAAAGGGGGTGACCAATGTTGGCAGTTAATACAGGCTGTGTCCAGGGTCACGTGTGCTTTTAATGTTTTCCTGGGTTTAATGTAGAATTGATCACTGTTCCTTTGCTTACTTGTATGATTCTTTGCTTAAGTAACTAACATAACCGTACTGGTTTCGTGCACTGATTATTAGGTGCAGGTACCAACCACGTATGAACCTGCACCCCTGCACCAGCTCCCCGAAACGGCTCCCATGCCTCAAATCACGCCGAGAGAGCGGGTGAGGGCAGGGGATGTATTACAAGCCCAAGGGAAGCAAGGAGTGTGTGCGGTTAGTGAACAAGGACACTGGATGTCGCAATTCCTGGGCACTTTTTGGAGCTCACCTCTGGACATGAGCCAGCCAAGGTGGGAGGCTCCTCCTCGGGCAGTACCTAGATCCTTTTATGTTATATTACTCACTGCTAGGAAAGTTAAACTCATATCAACAGAGTTGCATCTATAACTGGTTAAGTTGGTCTGAGTCCAGCTTGCTAAGCTGCCCATTACAAACCCAACCAAAACGTGGTATAAATAGCACTATCTCAGTGGGAAAAATTGGCAATAGTTAGAAAATGGGTCCCAGTCAGACAGATATAAGAAGAAAGTATCATCAGAAAGTTAACTGTCTGCCAAAGAATATAAATAAAGGAATGTTTCCAAACTTAGTCATTTCTTGCTTTTCATTTGTTCCCTCATTTCCCCCTTGTCTCTCTCTTTTTCCCATCCACAAGTCCATCCATAAATGCCCGTCCCTCCCACCACCTTCTCCTCATGCTATTATATTTGGCATATCTGCTTCTCATCACTGAGCTTAGCCGCGGAAGCTAGCTGAACTCCTAATTATAGACTTGTAGACCATCTCGTAGTAGAAATATCTTCAAGAAGACAATTTAGGAAGAAGCTTTCCATGATGTTATCACCGTAGGCTTTCCTTCTTGCCTTATCAGACCCTGACAATACCTGCCAGGGAAGTCAGCTCGGCTCCACCCCGGACCAGAGCTATTTCCACCCCATCTGGTTGTATGGGTTCAACCCCGCACCCATGCCAGGCCATTCCCTTCCAGTTTGTCAGGTAGTAGCACAGCTCATGGTTTTCCTTTTGTTTCTTTGTTACATTAAATTAATCAGAATTCAGTTTTAATCTAAAGATTCACAGTCAGTTCACTATAAGAATTTGATAGTCAATACTTAGGGTAATATAATTATGCATTTCAGTCTTAAGGCATTTTTCTTTAGCTGTCTGGACAGGTATAAATCAGTCTGAAAAAAAACCCCAGGCTGCCACAGCAAATATTCTTTATTACAATACAAAATGGATTTTCAACAAATAAAATGTGCTGTTGTGGTCAGTATTCCCACAGATATCTGTGTCTGCTAAAGCATTTGCAGACAGCAGACACAGGAAAAGACAAACACACGATGAAGTACATGTTTTAAAGATGAACCCAATATCAGACAAAAACTGTCAATAATTTGGTCTATTTTCATTGGAGCATAAAAACAACATCAGCTAAAATCTACCATCTAACAGCCTTACTTAAGAAGGTACGGGCTGGGTTTTTTTCTGGCAGCCCAATTTTTTTGAGTCCAAATAATAAAGCCTATTAAAAATGTTGATAAAAGTGATGATAGAAATGTAACCAGATTAGTCATCCTTTTCTCTCTGATATTGAACTAATATTTTTCACTCTAAAGATACTTTATTAAATGCCGTTAACTTTACATCAAATATGCCAAGTATCTAACCAGTGGGGAGTGTCTTAAGAACACGAGATCATTTTGATTCAGTTTAGAAACACAGCCTGCTGCTGCAGTCCTCGTACACACTAAATTCCAGCGCTGCCAGGATTTACATGCACAACCAGTGTTAATTTTTATTTACACTTATGAACCTCATGGCTCGCTCCCAAGCGATGGGTCGGGAAAAACGCTGCAGAAGGTCAATGGGTGTCGGTAGAGATCTCTTCGGACACGTGGAAGCTCTCTGCTCTCTTCTGTAAGAAGAAGAGGAGCTAGTGACGCAGGCTGAGATGCGAGCGCACACTGGGATGTGTGCGGCACAGCCAGCTGCTCTGCACGCCCTCTCCTCGCCCGCCAGCAAGAAGCCGCTCCAGTACTAGGCTTGAGATCACAACACATCATCTCAGTTGGAAACCCTCCTTAAATCAGTTTTAACAGAATCTGTTTCGCTGCCCTACACTTTGAGGATAAAATAAAGACATTGAAAAATTACTAATTCAAGAATGTTTTCCCCTCTGAAAACCCAATTTCAGCCTACAAAGGCAGTGCGGGCTGCGAGGCCCCGGGAGCCAAGGGCACTCTATGATTATTTGGCTGTGGAGCTGCATGCAAACACACACTGTTTAAAAACCCAGGGAGGCAGTTTTCACAGCTCGCTGCTTATGGCCAGATTGAGTTTCATACGCAAACTGGAATACAACTTCTTTCTATACAAGGAAATGTATATGGTTTTGTATACAAAGACATTTTAAAATCACAGTTTATTTTATGTACTGAACTACTTTTCTGAGAACCTAGAAATAAGTTGCTATTTAGATTTAAATTTTCTTTAAAAGGGATCTCAAAAAAAAAAGTTATACTTTGAGAAATTACATCTATGCCAACAGATCTTAGCTGCAGAGGGTACCTGCTGATGTGACTTTCCATTTAGTCACAACCCATTGAAACATTATCCATATATTGCAAATGAGGGAAGACAGTTATAATTAAATTATATTTTGCATTAATTGTATTTAAAGGATAGCAGTTTGCTGATAGCCAGGATGAGATTGGCTATTCACATGTCTATTTGTACAAAATCTGGCGGATGGAAAAAATACTACGTAAAGCCTAATAGTCTTCTGTCCTCCTTTTCATCACTGCATATACCCTTTCCAGCAAGGTAACCCATCATCCTCGTACCAACAATTACCTCGTTCGCAGCAGGTATGAGGCCAGAAGGATATTTAGTGAGGAGGGGGACGATCTCCATTCCCTTCGCCCGGTGGGGCTCCCTTCTGCTTCTTGACTGCACAGGGAGCCTCCAGCTCCCCTGAAGGCATTTTGGTTTCCCTGCCACTGGGAATTATGGAGACAGTGGCCATTAATGGATGATGGATTAACGGATATCAGAAAATTTAATTTCCTGGTTATACTCTATGATTCTGGTCTTTCTGTAGGGACATAAATGTGCACGAGATAATGATATTTCAAGGGCCAAACTGTGGATATTCCCTTCCACCCTTTTCCTACTGAAATCATGCAAGTCATCAGAGCAGACCTGGCCAGAGGGAAAGTACTGTTAGCCTGTGTGTCATAAACTTACTGTCCAGGCTTTTTCGGGTTGTTTAATTTAGGAAAATAAATTGATGAGTGGGTAAAGTATTCCACGAATACATCAGTGTTTATTTACAACCAATGCACCAAGTCCAGTTTCCCTGAAGAGGCAGCCAACTGACCAGGAAACACTCCTCTTTTATCCACGGCTCCCACCCTCTTTCGGCAGTCACAATAAACAAACCGTGCTTCTCCCTGGTGTCATATTCTGCTCCGGGTGCTTCGCCTTCTCTCCCTGCTCCTCTCTGCTTCTCTCATGTTTTCCCTACAATGCTGTCGCACACGCAGAGACACAGTGCAGCGTCCAGATCTCTCCTCTGTGCCTGTCATCACGCCACGAGGACGCTCTCCACCCACACACTCCTAATCTGTGACTCATCTCGGTTTCTGCCTACATTTAGGGAATGGCTCCTACCGTTTTGGCCATCTTGTTACATAAGGAAGCTCAATTGTTTCCTATGCCCATCTGCAGTGAAGCTTGGTTATTGCATCCACCACCTTCAATATCACTGGACTTGATGCTGTTACTGCACAAAGAACATGTAGGTTCCTAGATATAAGATTGCTTTATAGAACTAACTAATTTTGCTTTTGCCTGGAAGTTGTAATTCAGGGGTCAATGGCAGTTTGCTTCAGAGAGGTGTTTGCAGTTTACTTGTCTGATCTAGTCTAGTTTTACGGGGATTCAATACTTTTCACATTGGTACTTGTGACCGCTTGAAAATAAGCAGTATTAGGAGCTTGTTGCTTCTCTGCAGGAGCTGTAGCTGTATTTAATAATTTTATACATTTTTAATGTGAGTCTGTTCTAAAGCCTGTCCACATTTGATGTCTTCCTTGGTGTGCCAGGGCAAATTGTCGGTAATATTGAGTACGAGAGTTGCAATGGACATTTCGTCTTAAATTGTTCAATGATAAGAGCAACACTCAGATACTAGCCAGGAGCCCTAGGCTATAATTTTCTTTTTAAGCTAAACAAGGTTGTGCCTCCTCAATAGTTGTACAGAAGAAATCAAGGAAAAATGCAATTTGTGGACAATGCATTTCTTCTGTGCACAAACCTGATTTTTTTTTCATTTACATTTTGCAGCACCTTTTCTGGAAAGCCTGGCTTGTGGCCTGCCTTCCAGCATCCTCCAGGAGACACGGCTGTGTACTCCTCTCTGGTAGTAAAAACTGCAAAGCCCTGCTCCAGAGGGCTGCGTTTGCACCAAGGATCTACCACAACTCCCCCTGCAAACAGCAAGACCACAGGTATGTGAACTTGGACCCCAGGAGTGGGGTGGCTAGAGCCCCCTCAGCCTCTGGCTGCCAGGGGGGTCCATTCCCGCTCTGCTCTGACCTTACGGAGAGATGTCCTGGGACCACTATATTCTGGCTGGACAAACTGAATTAACAAACATACCATCTTGCTGTATTTTCCCAGTGTGTCCCAAGTGTCCCAAGATGCTTGTCAGTGCACAGGATTTTGCCTCCTAAGGACAGCCAGGGAATAGGTATTTTTCCCAGGTCCATGCTGTCCCCAGGGAGCTCTCGCATCTTCCCAGGAAAATGATGCTCTAAGCAGCAACCCCAGCAGTGGAAGAGAGCCGGAAAGCACTGGCTGCTGCACACAGCTGAAGATCTGAGACAGAAGAGTGTTCAACATGGCACTCACCCTCTTTAAAGACATGGGTTAGCTGGAAAATGTACTCAGATTCTCAGTGCATCTTACGTCCTCTTCTAGCAAGGAAGAGATCTGTAAGGGAGGGGAAGATGACGGGGGAGCAGTAATGCTCACATGCCTTGGGGAGGGATGGATGGAGAGGGGCTCACCCCTGGGCTGCCCACCTCCCCTGCAGCCCCCACCCTGACCTCCCCAGCAGCAGCTGCTGGTGCTCCCCACCAGGCTGGGCCCCCCTCCTGCCTTCTCCATCATCCTCTGCTGAGATGAAGATGCTCACGCTGCCGTCCCTCCTGTGCACAGGTTGTCAAGGCACCTGCTCCTGCTTGAAGCGAGAGCCTGTCTCCCTCCATCAGCAGTGAGGCTGTCTTCTGCTGTCTCCTGCCACTTGCTGGGCAGTTGTGAGCAGGAGCAAGGCTCTCAGTAGAAGAGAAGAAAGAGAAAGAATACCCACAGGTCCCAGCCCTTGGTTTTTCAAGACAAGACCTGATGCAGCATGCAGACCTCCCTTGCAAGCCCTGCTGCAGGGCCCTGTACCTCTTCATCGTGCAGTGCTCTCCACAAGCCATTGAAGGATGACATGGTGCATAGAAGGGAACTTTTCCCCTTGCAGGGTCTGACAGGAGCGTAACCCTGGGGCTACCGTGCAACTGTTGGGCACCCAAACTGTGCCACTGATCAGCACAAAACTCCTTCACATCACCCCAGCAGGGGCAGCTGAGACAGTCCTGGGGATTTTGAGTGTTTTTTTATGTAGTTGATGTGATGTCAGAGGAGCTCAGCCCTTTCCGTGTGGTTTTATTTTGCCTTACTAAACCCAGCTGGTACCTCTCGCCGTTCTCCAGCCACCCCCAGACCAGCTCGCTTGTTTCCCTTCGGCATTTTAAACGGGCTTGAGGCTGCGTCCAGGAAAAAGGACTGCCAGTGGAGAGAAATGAGGACAGAAAAAAACATCTTTGGAGGGCTGGGAATGCGGAGCAAGACACCGATGGTATTTTGGAGGGGGGCTGGGATAACATGAGACAGTAGCAAAGAAGAGACATGGAAGTCAGCATGGAGTTGGGAAAATCACTTGCAGAACGAGGCAAGAAATTAGGAATGGTTACGTGAGGTGGAGATGCTTCATCTGTGTTGCAATTCCTCTCAAGACACCCAGAGACAAGGGGTGGGGAAGATCTCCTGTAAGGTTATGTTAAGCCCATCCACTGTTATTTATATGAGCTAGGGGATTTAAAAACTGATCTTATTACTTCAAAACTCACCAAAACTTACCATAAACTTCCTGGCCACCTGCCCGGGCACAGTGATGGCCAAGGAACTTGGAGGATGGTAAATGTGGCTATAGAGCTTTGTGTGGATTTTTTTTTTAGCTGTTTTTTAGCTTTATTATGAACTTTGAAGAAATAAGCAATGTGTGGAGAAGAGAATTAGTACTTTTAAAATAAAAGGCTCTTTCCCAAGTGCCAGGTATGCACTACTGAAGTCAGTAGAAGCACAGGATATATCCAGCACACAGGGTGCAGACCTGCGTGCAAGAGGAGGACTGCGATACAGAAATGAGAGCACAGGAATAGTGGTGCTATGCCCGCAGAGACACCCGAGGCAAGAAGAAGCCAGTGCAGATTTCAGGACAGCTTTCAGAATTTCTTATTTTTTAAGTTTTTGCAAATTCATTTCCTTATTTAAATTATGACTATCCCAGTTTTACAGCTGTTAAAATATGAAAGGGCAAGCATTTTAAAACATAAATGGCATTTCTGATTACCAACGGCAGAACTAAAATTCTTCTTTCTGCTCTAGTTATTATCCTGGCATGCCTGAGCCCCTGACATTAATCTATGTATCTGCAAGCTATTGCTTCAAGTTTTCTGAAAATAGACAAGACCAAATTTACCATTTCCTTATTGACAACACTCTAAGTACACTGAACCACCACATGTTTCCCTGTGGTAATGAACAATGAGCGTATGAGCACACAGGAAATAGTTAAAAACAAATGCAATTCCTGGCTAACGTTAATCTTTATTTTTCCAAAAACTAAGTGGGACACTTACAAAACTTATGCAAAAGTCTGAAAAAATTTTAAATGTATTCACACTTTAAATAGCCATAAAGATCGATCACTCATAGGAATACATCATACATAACTTAGCCTGACCTTGGACATATCTTGGCTAATAACAATTGTTTTGAAGTATGTATGTTCCATTTATAACAGAAGGCTTAATTCATCTTTCTCCAGGAACAGAACAGCGAGCTGACACTCTGTAAATCCTGCCCTTCCATTGTTTAACTGAGAAGTCTCAGTGCAGATGTTATGAAAGAAAGCTCGGAGAGAAAATACACAGGCATTTCCCCGGCCCACGAAAATAAGTTCTTGATTACAAGCAAAACGAGCCCATTAGAAATTAATCTAAACTAATTACATCTGAACATAAAATAATTTATGAACTGCAAATGTTTATCTTTCCTTTAGAAATAGTACTATGGTTAAATTACTTTTGAAATGCATACAAAATCCTTTACCTAGGTAGGAAAATATTGTAAATTATTTCTGTAATTAAACTGATTACATATGTAAAAATTTTCATCTGCTTCATATTATAAAGCCGTTTGTCAGCTGCGTGAAACAAGGACAAAACCCACTAAGGGTCACACCTTCTCCTGATGCTGAGACAGAGCTACCGCTGTTGACACCAGGTAAGAATCTGGTCTTTAAAGCCAACAGACCCTACTGGGGAATCCTCTCCTGCAGCCTTGCAGTTGCAGCAGTATAAGAATAACCAAAATCCCACCAGCGGGTACTGGACAAGGAGAAAAATTGCCTAAAAAATTACCAGAAACCATATGGATTAGTTAGCATCCCTTTCCATAGTAAGGACAAATGTTGTAGCAATGGTATTTCTTTAAATTAATGGCTGTCCAAGTAATTATGATAATCTAAAGCAGATATTTGAAATGTATCAAACCCAGTTAATTCATTAGCCTATTGTTTTCTTTTGCTTATAGGTTCTGTACTGTGGTCTTCACCCAAGCAGAATTTCTGCTGCAGTCAACAAAGTCAATGGAAATACAGATGAATGTTCCTGCACAGGGACAGCAGGGGCATTTACATGTGGTTTCCATTGTCCTGCATTTAACCTCTCGAAGATATTCTGGGGGAATACTTTATTTACATTTTCTTTAAAAAAGAATATGTTTACCTTCTTCCTAAAGATTACCACATGTCAAAACACTTCCAAGCCTAAATAGTTCATAAAAGAGAATCTGCATAATAAATAATGTATACACATTAAGTAAAGGAATGGCGTAAAAGATGTTCTCAGTATTCACAGCTATTTTGTAACGGGCTACAGGCAGTATCTTGATTTTCAGCAGATTACCAATCTTGGTAAGTGCTAGCCAAGTTTCCGCTGCTGAAATATTTACTCAAAGGACAACTAAGAGTTTTGTGAGAGTGTTGTTGTTAAGACAACAGTTTGCACACTGCTGACTTTGCCATGGTGTGATGCATGGTCTAAGGGTTAAAGCACCCTCTACGATCAGAGCATGCTGAGAAGGGCGATCGCTTGGTGCCAGCTCTCACCAGAAAAACTATTTTAGTCACTACACTAAAATGCCCTCCAAGAAATGTTGTTGTGTCTCTTTCTGACTGCATCCAAAATTCAGATGTTTTCTAATAACATGGCCAGTTCTTATTCTTCAAACACTCTTTCTCGCACAAGCTGTTCAAATACAGATTAACTCCACCATCTTGTATCAGCTGCATCTGGTGTTCTCATCATCAGCGACTGGCTGGACATGTTCTCCTCCTGTAAGCAAAAGAAACTAGTAGGTCTAATTTGTTCTTAGGGAAACAGGAAGGCGGCAGCGGCCACCTAACATCGGAGTGACGAAATCTTTCCCCTGTTACAGAGTGTGTGGAGCATGTTAACATCTTGCTGGAGCATGCGACCACAGCAGTGAAGGTGCTAGTCAAAGGCAGATGACTGGAGAATTAAAATCGTTGGGTTTCGCAGAATGCAGGAACTGTGAAGTCAATATCACCCCACAGCCACTGAGTCCTGAGCAAAACTGCCAGCGTTTACCATTTCACAGTGATACGAGATCACTTTATGCAAACCCAGGAAGCCAGAAAGCTTGAGTGATAATACAGATGCAGGGGACACTGTTGAAGTGTGCATTCAAGACACCGAAGGTCAGATGGAAACAACTGCTGACCAGCTTGTCAACTGGACAGTAGTGACTGTTGACTAGCTTGTATCTGCTTGATGTCTTTTCCAGAAGCTGCAGAATCAAGGGTGACATTTTCAAAGAGCAAAACACCAGGGCACCAGCGCCGGCAGAGAGGGGAGGAAGTGCAGGCACCTGCCGATGGAGCCTACAGCCACCCGGCTGCACACGCTGTTAAGGACCTGTAGGTGCACTTCCAGGATCACGGTGGGAATCCCGCCAGGAGCACTGATGTAGATATTAGTCTGTAACACATGGAACGTCAGCCTGAACAGTGACGCAGCTGCATTTTCTTAATACGTTATTAAAACTGTTATCTTTCTTCTCTGAATTAACTTAAGATGTTCATAAAAGATTACGCTACTCTGGCACTCTGTTTTACCAACCACAGGTTTATATCCTCGGTGGTTTCAGGACGGTGATACAGTCAAACCCCACCTTGTTTGGGGCACTGGCCCATGATGAGTGCATTTTGTACCTCCCCATTTCAGAATTCTCTCAGAATTTTTCCCTGGGTGTAAAAGGAGACTCTTGATACCACATCAATACTTAATGAACAGCGTGTCTGATGTGCAAAGGCCATAAAACCTTTCTTATGAAGGAAAACATTCTCAAACATCTTTCATAGCTGCAGTATTAAAAAGTTTAACACAGAGAAAAGGAGGGGTAAGTAGATAGGCTTGCAAAACATGACACAAATCTCCTTTGCATACATATTGTTTTCCAACTTGGGGCCAGAGTGACAGAAAAAGGGATGCCAGAGTCCAAATTACCTACTTTCTGAGACCACAGAAGTAGGCTGGTTATGCAGCATTAGCCACTGGAGCAAAGCAGCAGTTTTTCCTTTTTATTCTTTCCGTTTACCCTCCCTCTCTAGGAAAAGTTACGGCTCTCATATGAGTGCAAAACATCATTGCTGAAAAAGAGGCTGCCTTCTGCAGCACAAAACAAGAGCCATATGTCGGCACAGCATCGGTATGTGCAAAGCATGGGTGACATTACGCACAAATGATACAGCAGATCCCTACAAACACTGCAGGCAGGAGCACCCTGCACTCGCAGCCCTTGCCTCCTAGCAGGCAGGCTGCCTTGCAGACGGGTGAAACCGTGTTCGGGAGGCCCTCACAGGCACCTGCCAACTGAAAACGAAAATCAGCCTCAAATTGGGGAGGGGTTGGTTTTGCGTTGCTTGTTACTTTTGTCAAAAGAAGGCACGCTGTTATCACGCCGCCAAGAAAGATGATGGGCATCGAGGGCTCTGCTGGTTTTTCCATTAGAAATTTAGCTTTTGCCCGGTCAGTAAAATGAGTAATGACTGGCAAAACAGTATAAATACATCCTAAAAGCCAAAACCCTCAATACTCTGCAACCGGACTAGCAAGATTCATGGTGTAGAAAATTCTGAGAATTTTCTTCATTCACACTAACTTAATTGCCTAAAAAAACATCTGGAGAGAAGGCTGGCCACTCATGTAAAGCGTGAGTAGTGACAACTTACATTTCTGAGAACGCTTATTAGACCCTCCATCAAAACCAGGGGCGGTTGCAGCTTAAATATCGGAAAGGTTAAAAATGAGCACAATTTTTCCAGTTCCTTTCAGAACTTTGTTGCCCATCTCAAAAACGCAAAAAGTGATACAGATCTGCTTCTTTTATTTTTTAAATATATGTCGTAGACAACCTTTAAGGTGCGCTTTCACCTGCTGGTACTTCATAGTAAGGATAAACAGGCTCACAAATTGCAAGAAATTCAAGGGAACAGCCACAAAATTGGACAAGTATCAATATTTACTGGGCAGGAGTTGGAACACTCTGTACTGTTACACAAAACACATTATTTATTCCCTGAGTATTCAGCCACAGCTCACTCCTAGGACTGCTGTACTCATAAGGGCACACTGCTGTTGCGCAGAACCGTTGGCTGGATACCACAGAGGCTCAAGTGCTCTTCTGATGCTGCTTTTCTGAAAGGCGAGTTTAAGTGCAGTGGTTAAAAGCTTTTGCCTGGAATGAAGCTGTGCTGCTAATGAACAAGATGAGACATATCAATTTTATACACAGTATTTAGCACACTTTCATGCACTTTTATGCTCCGGACAAAACCAGCGTTTTCTTTCTTTCTCCGTTTACGCGTTCTTGTATGGAGAACTGAAATCTATGGTAGGAGTTAGCGTGGCGGTGTTTGGAGTTTTCTGTAAGACATCTGGCTGCCATCGCACTTTGCTGCTCACCTAACATCGTGTTGCTGCAGAGAGCGAACAAAATGTGGAAACTGCTACTTCACCGAGTAAGAATCTGCATAAGTTCCTGCTGTGAACATGCGATCGGCTCTACGAGGACAGAAACAGGTGTTTACTCCTTCCTACATGATTTATTTGATCTCGTCTTTAAATCCCCTTCTCAGGCCAGTTACCTCTCCATGTAAATCCCGTGCTAAAATTTTATCTACAGAAAGCATATATTGTATGTGCACTGGCTGGCTTATGAAATATCCGTAATTAAATTTCATGAAACCTACGGGTTTTTACATAGGTTCAGACGCTCTAAGAAATAAAATAGAAACAGAAGAGCTCTAAGAAATAAAATAGAAACAGAAGAGTTCTGGCCAACTTCTGTCGGCCTATAGACTTATTAGGTATTCCAGTCCAAGGAAACCAGGAATGTACGTATTCCTGTCCAAAAATATCCCGTTAAGACTATTTTATTTTAATCACAGCTGCGCTAAAAAATACACAGTTCTCTTACACCATCCAATCGTCTCTCCCTGTTACGATGAAAGTACATTTTTCATTTTTTTTATTACAATCATCTTGAAGACAGACATGCCGATATCTGAGCATATTGTAAAGATTTGAAATTCGCATTGTACGTATCCATCACAGTTTATGTTACATACATCAATAACCTGCACAAGACTGTTAGGCAACTATATTTGAACTAGTTGTATTTTAAACAGAGCAGGTAAGATGTGACAAGTTCATTTGGCGTAGACTGAGACCACTCGAGGCCGTGCTTGGGATGTGAACTGCGGGGCCACAACGACCGGGCTGCAATACTAGCTGCTCGTGGACATATTAATTAACTTCTTTATTCGGGGATCAATCGACACCAGCATTAGTTTTATTGACTTTATAATTAGCAGTATCTTACTTTTGCTTGAATAAAGCTGTTTTACCTAACATAAAATCTATCATTTTCCGCCCGTTGTGAGCATATAAACGTCCGAGCTGATTTTGCTGTTGCTGCTTGCAGCCCTCTCCGGGAGGGCTCCCTGCCTGCGGGGGGACGCTGCCCCTGCCCCTTCCCGCCCCGCGGGGACAGCTCGGGCTCGCTCCCGCCGGCCGACAGCCCCCGTCGAGCTC
>WAAD01029316.1:131911-158909 GCA_013389945.1 Fregata magnificens | reverse complement strand
TCTGTTTGGATATGCTGTCATTATTTGTCATCCTGCACAGTGTGAGAAGAGGTTATTAATACAGACACAAAAAAGGTTCTTACATTTCTCCATGTGCCTATTTTCATATTGCTCAAGCCAGAGCATTTCTGGATGTGGTCTTGCTATGAAGGTCTAGATTTCAAATCTTGACAGGTATGATTTAGATACATTAATATCATAAAAGCCTTAATTACACTGACAAAAGCTGCCTTTCAGATTTACTTTGTTCAGGAAATACTGTAACATGTACTACCATAAATTATTATTTTGCTAATATAAACTGAATGTAATTTAGAAGCATCTGCAGTTATTAATAACTCCACTTCTAGTTATGCCCCCAGAGTAGAGTTGTTCTCCATCAAGAGTATTACTCTAAGTTACACAGTACTTCACAAAACATCTGCAAAATATTCAGAGGAACTCACTCCAGCTCAGTATTTACTCAAACCATGAACGTAAGTTGTTTTGACTTCTCTTCTGAAACTGCATTCATGGAGTTAGTTGATGTGTGTTCTGATAACTTCTGTCCTTGTTATATCAGGCATCTCTACAGTGCCACAGTTGGATTTAATACTAGTAAAAACCATCATTCAAATTCTTATTTTGTGTTTCATTTGGTAAATAACCTGGTTCAAGTGCTTTAAACTCAATTTTTTAGGTAAACAAAATAAACTAAGAACAGCCTTGGCAAAAAGCTTAAAATAATTATAATCCATTTTCAAAATGGCTCTACTTGAGGGATTGCTCTCAACGGCTCCGGTCCATCACCACCGTTAAATAAACAGCAAACTTTAATTTCCCCATCACTTTATGACAGCTTGAGCTGCACTTAACAGTACATTTACTGTATGGAGTTAGTATTTTCTCTACAGCCTGAGAAGATTTTACCATCTCTTGCATTTGCTTCCTTGAGTAGATTAAAGTTATAACATGCCCTACAACTTTTCTCTGAACTTTCAACAAGGATATCCATACACTGAGAAGGAATCAGGGTAGCCTAGAAAATGCAGTTCACCAAAACCAAGTTTTAACTTCTGATCCTGTATTTACCTAAAGGGAACCTGAACTGAAGTCAGAAATTAAAAAACGCATCAGGAGCTAAATACTGCTAAGAAGTTTCTAACAATTTCAGAGACTCTTGACAGAAAGTCATTTGGTCCATACTACTTAAAATGGCAATCATAACATTGTTATTACCATAACCCATGGAACAAGTAGCATAGCCAAAGCAGTGAGCTATTTATGAGGATGCTAACCAAAGTGCAAGTCAATGTGAGGAGAGACAAACAATAAGTGAAACAGCTTTGGATCAAGCCTTAGAAGAGCTCTCCATATAATTCTGGGGAAAGTCTCTAAATTTGGCCTTAAATAGACACATGAAACTTCCTCAATCATCTACTCTACTGCAAGAATCTGCTAACTATCTCTGTTTACCAACAAAACAAACAAGTGATTCCACATTAACCTACACAGTACTTTTAAAGATTATATAAAAATGGCAGTCAAAAGCAGCAAGTAATACCCTAAACATTAGACAGGTATGTTCTTGATAAGTACAGAAAGCAGATTATCATTATTGTACAGAATTTTCCATAGTAACCTAATGCCTAACAGCCATCTGCTGTAAGGGGTTGGATGTTGCTGACAATACTCGGGGGCTCCAAATTACCTAAATGGCTCTAAGTTATAAACTTACATGCAAAGGCACAGTAAGTGGGAGATGCTTTACATAAAGTGTTGGTCAAATTAAAACCAAACAAAAACCCAAACCCCCAAACAAAACCAAAACAAACAAACAAACCCCCAAACCAAACACACTTCATTCACCATCAAGGAACCTTAAAGCCAGTGTCTACCATTATCCTGGAAAATTACTCATTCAGAAGATGCAGACTCTGATTACCAGGGCTAGATAGCACCAAAAACTGAACACAGCTATGCCATTTGAATCTGATGACAGCACAGGAGTCAAAGACTATGGAGGAAACAATGAAGATGAGACTTGTTTTTCCTCCATAGGGTGGATAGATTCTTCCTCACTACTGTTCCTTCAGGGTAGCAAGGAAGACCAAGTGTGTAATTTGTGAGGAAACAGTGTTTATTACGAGGAGGACACACACTGAACCTCCAAATCCTTCAAACTAGACAATTCCAGCAAGATTACAACCTGCTTCACTTTGTCAGCAAGTTCTTTACCCACACTCGCACACTTGCAGAGAAAGAAGAAAAAAAAAAGGTGGAAAAATGACTAACAGAAACAGTAGTGAGAGTCAGTGTGGAAATATTGAAGTGGTTAGCTACAAAAAGCCAGGCTTCCTTACAGGTAGCTACGTTGAGCTCAACTTCTGCACCTTGCGAAATTTCTTGAAGAAGAGTGTAATACAAGACAGGCATTCATTTCTTCAACCAAGCTATTAAAGAGAGGTTGGTTACGATTACCTTAAAAGAACGCTTATCCTTCAATACCACACTTATCCTTCAATACCCTGAGGCAGGTTTATACAAGAAGAGAAGAACCCCTACTTTAGGTCCTCCTTGTGATTTGACCATGCATTACATTTGATGCTTTCACAAAACTCTGGCCGTGGGATGCTTCATCCTTTAACTTACCAGTTTTCATTGTTCAATGTTAGGTAAGCCATGAATTACCCTTTTTCAACACCAAAAACGTAACTATCTTATTTCTTTCAATTTGAGAACAAAGGCAACCTAATTGAGGATTTTCTGAGACATGGCTATTTCTTTCATATATCCTTGCTCAAGATGCAAAGGCTGATCTGCTTAACACACTTGAAAGAGCCACTGTGAACTTAAACTGAGGTTTAAGTAAGACACTGTAAACATAAACTCAGGTGTCAATGGCTGTCTAGCTGAACTGAGATAGGCTTCTAACCAAAGCAGAGGATAACAAGCAATAGAAGTGTTATCCTCCATCCTCAGGAGCTGCTGAGGAGCGGCAACCACCTCGCCAACTTGAATGATTACAGGTAGCTCAGAGAAGCACACAGATTAAAGCCATACCATCCCTTCCTAAACATACATACACACACACACACAAAGATATTCACATACAACCCCACCACTTACAGGCCCATACATTAAGACAGATAACATAAAAACCTCTCAGCCTACAATTATTCAGTCCCAGAAGCGCCTGATGAACACAGTAGTATGTGAGGAACACCACCCAGAACTCCAGGAAAAAAATATGAAGTGTCATTTTAGTTTGCCATAGAAGACCAAGTTCTTCAGTGCACCTGGAACCAACTTTTCTGAACAGGCTGAAAGCTGCTTTAACGAGTATTCGAGTGCTGTACATTCTACAGATCTTACATCGTGTGCAATAAAAGTGATAAACAGAACGTGTATATCAATTTTTTACTGAAAACATCTGTCTAATCCGAAGACTCAGTTAAACCATACTCCACGAGCAGTTTGCCTTATCACTTAAAATGTTTTACACCTTCCACAGTTACACAGAAGTTCTGGACAGATGGGAGCAATGCACCTGTGCCCCTTTAATTCCACAGCCCATTCAACATATATACATACACTGCACAGGGAATTCCTGTTCTCAATATACATTAGTGTATCCGTACAATTTGTGTGCACATGCTACCTCATGTTGTACAGAAAACAGATGAAAGACAAACCTCTGTTCTAGTTTTCTAAATTCCATCCTAAAACTTACAGATCCAGAACCTCATGTTCAATATTTAAGTGAAGATAAAAATGATTATCAGGTTAAATTCTGTAGTTGGCGCACAAAGAGGTGTCTAGATAAAACACCATGTATCTTATATTGAACTATAGACCCTATGGTTAAATATAGATGAGTTTTTAGATTCAGAAGAAAACATTATCAGCTTTCTTCTGCTGAGAAACAGAAAATAAGTAGAAACAAAAACAAACAAGAAAACTTAACTCCAATTGTCTGAAGATGCTGTTCTCTGTCCACCAGACAGAAGTTCCTAAGCCAATTTTGTTCCTCTGATGAGTCCATTTAGATAAATTCCATGAGATGAAGATGTAGTTAACGTGCAAAAATACAAAAGTTTAATTGTTTCCAGATTCCCTATTCATGACCTCCTGTGAAACTTTAAACAAGGCCATTTCTTCAGGAAATGGTGCAACAACTCAACACATGCAAAAGTGGTTCTGGACACATCCCATCCCCTTCAGAGGCATCACTGTTCTAAAGTAAAAAGCTTTCAGCAAGGTGTGAGTAGTCAATGATCCCACTAAAGGTTTCTAACAGAAAATGGATACAGCAGTGGCAGCCAAAAATACCCTCACAAATCTCATTTTTATATAAAGTCAGAAATACCCTGGGACTTTACTACCCCCCCTAACTTTTTTTCTCTATTGTAGTCAGAAAACACTCTCCACTTCTTGTAAGTCTGTGTCATAGTTTTTAGGTCTTAAGTGATAAAAACATAAACTAAAGACCATAAATTACAGGAACAAGTCTCAACTTCCTCAAGGTGTGATGCCATCTTAAATTTACCTTTTTAGTCTGAGGATATTAATCTTCAGAGTTTAAAAAACAGTGAGGGCAGGGAAAAAACACACTTCTAAAAAGTTTCCTACTATTCTCTTGGGGTAACCCAAATAACAGGCTGATGTCTAACAGAAATTGCTTCCCTGTAATGATATTCAAACAGTCTTATAAACAGTTTCCTCCAGCACCCATTGCTCCCAAATTCTTAGATGCTTTGCATGGTTTTGTTCATAGAGATATAAAAAGGATGCTACTCGCCAGCGTACATGAAGAAGCATGCTCTTCTGGAGTCTGGACCTCTAGGCTTCTAGATCTTGCGTGCTTTACTCTAAGATGCAAGATGAGGCCTTGCCCTATTCCCTGGGAGAAAACAAAGACTTCAACATGAAGTCTATCACAAGCTGAACAGAAGGATTACAACAGTGAAGAGTCACAAGGGGTACAAATATCCCATATACTTAATTTTTCCATCATGATTTGTTTTGCTATACGAGGATCCTCAGCGCAACAGAAAATACAAAAGTCCTTTGTGCAGAGGGCAAGTGTAGCTGAAATAGTGCCAAAAAGACTGACATCCTTTTTGCTCCATCTGCCTGCTAAAGACCACACGAGCAATCAGCCAGCTGTCTCTACTGTCGATCTCTGATATACAGAAGTTCCTGAAAGACACACGTAAGTCCCAAAACACGTACCCACATGCAAAACCACAGCAAAGAAAATGCAATGCTGTTCTGCAGAAGATACTGAAAGACAGAGGAATCAACAGGAAGATTGCAAGGAACTCCAAGCAACTATTTTTTTTGTTCAGCGAGGGTGAGAGGGAGCCTTACATCATGCTACAGCAGCAAGTAACAGTCACAGCAGTGACTCAGTGTTTGACTAGTAGTGCCAGTACTCTTATAATCAAGGAGATTCAGTGTAACTCTAGCATAACATTAAGAAAACAATACATGCAAGCCACTGTTTTAAAAAGCAGTTATCTCATAGGCTTTTGGTAAATGTTGCCACTTTATCAGCAAACCCTAAAAAGAACAAACAAAAAAAAAAATACAGAGGGTGGGGAGGGGGGGAGATGCCCACAACAAAAGCGCTACTGCCACCTTTTCCTTTTGCAATGCAACAGGGCATTAAATAGTATAAAGCATAAACAGATATAAATGTAAAGGAAATCTTACAAATGTATTCAGTCCCACCTCTATAAAACCGTATCAGTCCACACTGTTTTCATCTGCGTAAGTGAAAGGTATACTTAGCCACTGGAGGGCTCTTAAATCTGAAGATGTACATACTGGTGCTCTACTCCAAGATTTTTTTACTTACGTTTTCAGACGTGAGAAGCACAAACTGTGACAAACTTTTTGAAGTGGACTAAAGTCTAACTGAAGGAGTTTACTTCTCGCTGAAGTTTTTTTTTGTTCAAAGTCAAAACTCACAAGTTGCTTCCAGTAAGCATGGTGTGTTAATTAGTTTTAAACAGGTCATAAAAGAGTCATAATTCACATACAAAGCAATTTAACCATTCACTAAAATCCTATTCAATAGGCAATGAAGCTTAACAAACTGCTTCTTCCAGAGGTCTAGCAAAGACAAGTTCCAAACACTCCTGAAGTGGAAATGTATGCATTGACCTTTGTTAGCAAAACACATTCAACAAGGAACTCGCAGCCAAACAGATTTCCCCCCTTTGGCTGCCCCCCCAGCAAATGGAGCATTAAAACCCACTATCAGAAAACTTAAGTGATTTTTTCCACAAGTTGCCCAACCATAAAATGTATTTTCAGGAGGAGGAGGAAGCCATCATTAACAGTTAACGTTTACAAAAAGTTACTGCAAATCTATGTGTATTAAGCCAGTCTCAAATCCATAGAAGTCATGTAACTTCTCCCTCCCCCAAAAGAGGGGAAGCAAATGGATAGAAGATGAAAGGAAGGGAGTACAGAAGACATACAGGGAGAGACTCCCTTGAACATAATAGCCAGTTCTTAGATTTTTGAATCGTACAAACCCAGCTGCTTTAATACAGCTGACAGTGTTAGTTGTGTTAAATCTTAAATTTGTCTGCTTGCTGAAAATCTCCTATTAATATTTTACTCTGTTACATAATGCTTCCTTCACACAAAGCTAAGTTCCAGAATCTTATACCTTTATGTAATACAGAGCTTACAATCCCCCTCCACAACCCTCCCCCACATTTCACATTAAATTAAGATGAAACCACTGCACCTCATCCCTCATCCCACAGGACAGAGTGTGCCACGTCTCCTTGCATGCCTGCTTCCTTGTGCACCCCTCTCACTGCAGCCCACCTCCCTAGAACGGGTGCAGCAGCTCTGAAACACAGCCCAAGGCCACTCCTGGCTGAATCTACCCCAAACACTGGAAAATATTCCTACTTTTCTTCTTCACCCACAGTATGATACAGAAGGAGATAAGCAGCTGAGGAGAAGGCTCACTGTGGACGGTAGGGGATGAACTTAAAACAAACCAATAGCTACACAGAAACGTCTTCAGCCCAGGTAAGTGCAAGGGAAACGGTTGTAAAACACACGCAATAAACGTTTTTGAGAACATGGCTCCTTCTTCCAGTGCTTTTCTGGTCACACCTTAATAAAATCATCCCCTTCACTGCTCTTTGACTAGCATGATGGCAAACAAGGCTGTCACAGGAACACTGAGACTTCAATAAAGCCTACAGCCTCTCAAGACAGTGTTTATTGACAGTTATATACATACTTTCTGTTAGGGGTTTTATGTTGCCATAATGCCTGGAATCATTTCCTCAATGCATCATGGAGGCAGAAGGTCTTTACAAGAGACTTAAGAGCACGAATCTGCTTGGCTTAAGCTCATCTTACTACTAGCTGAAAACGAATGACAGTATTCAAATACTAAACTGTGAGGTTCACTAGGGAAAAATACAAAAGCAAGTTGGGCCAAGAAGCAGAAAACATCTTACTCCAACGCTTTCAGTTCTCGCTCGGGGTTGCTCTTCCGCATTCAGGGTTTATAGTGTATGTTACGAGTCCCTCCATGTGTATGGGAGTGTTTCATTCTGCTTTTATCAGCTACTATTCCCTCAGAAAAAGCGCCACACCAACCACCTGTACTTAAAGTACAATTTCTGATCATTCTTCCTGTTTTTCTTAAGCTCCTTTTAAAAAAACCCTTAGAACTGATTTTCTCCCCTTGAATTAAAGCACCGCCTTACGTCACGTCAGCTCTCCTGCAACTAGACCAGTTCCCAGTAGCCTGAAGTTTCAGGCCTGGGACACCTCAACTCCACAAACTCCCTTATGTTAGCTATGTGTGCCAGCTGCCCTTCTCTTCTCTTTTCATATATAAAATAATCTTTAAGCTGCATATGGCCTTGACTATGCGCGTATGTTCTGGCAGGTTCAGGCTAAAAGGGTTACAGGCCATTTGTCAAGCCGTATCACATTTCCTCCACGCCCTTCCTCTCGTGAGTAACCCAACGCCGCTCACAGCTAGAACTAGATGCAGAAGCACGGCCATGACTGAGTGAAGGCTATGATTTGAACCTAGCAAAATATGCTGGTGCGCACATAGTGAATCACAGCTATTAAAATAAAGGGCATGACACAGCAGAAGTTAAATTGATGAGAAATTAACAGTTAATCAGGTTTGAGGAGAAAAGCCTGGTTCCCCAAAATTGCGGTTTTATTGGGGTACAGCCCTCAGGTCTTGCGTTCGGCCAGCAGGTTAGACAGCCGCCGGAGCCGCCATGTGCCAGCACAAAAGGGAGGTTGCACTATGCCATCCTTCACACTCATGGGCAAGGAAGCCCATGCTCTACGCACTCGAGAATCCTGTTCCACTCTGTGCAGCGTGAGATTTGTAACGGAAAGGCTTTGCCAGTATAATATAAGCAGCCAAGCGATGACCTGCACAGTCCGCTTAAGAAAAGACAGTTCTAATAATGTTTACTGGTTTATCTTAGCATCTCCAAAGGTGTTACAGGACAATCACAGTTTTGTCAGTATAAACTCCTATGTGACTTAGGGAACTTTTACTGCCATAGCTCTATCAGTCACAAGTCACACTGCCACATCTCTTACCAACATGGCTGAAACCACTGTAACCAGGATGAGTTTTCAGTACACTAATATCTTGGCTTTGGTGTCCTACTTTCTCTGAAGTACAGTAGTGCTTTGGGATGAGGTATCAACGGACAGCTGGAACATCAACTTTGTTTCCCCCATCCACAGATTCACAGACAAGTTTTCTGTACTTCACAATTAAATCCATCTACTGAGCCAAACTTTTTCCCTTCTAAATAGTGCACTTGAAGTGAATTAATTGCATATAACATCAGAAATCTATTGTCTTATTCAAAACATACACAATAAATCACATACAGAATAAATCTTTATATTAACAGAACAGCGTTGACAATCGTGGGAGATCACACCAAAAGCTTTACCAAGAGAACCATTCTGTTTCACACAGGTCAGTGAACAGGTACTTTACAATAAATACTTTAGTATCAGGATAGGTATTTTTCCACCCCTAGGCCAGACACCTTTGGAGAAAAACAATAAATTACTTCTTAGTATATTTAATTATGGTTGAGGAAAGTCTGTGGATGCTTCCATACCGGGGAAAAGGCCAATAAGTTTCAGAACTTGAAATGTACAGGTATTGCAACAGTACAGGAATGAGGAAATCCATCTTGTTTACTTAATGACTCCGAATTTAATCATTCCTAGATGACCAACAGGAACACTGACTGAATCCAAGTTCATCATAATGATTAGGTACTACAGAGTGCAAGAATAGGGTGTATAAATCTGCTTGGATATCTACATGTGTAAATAGGAAATACTGGTTTCATAAAGCATCTTGTGAACAGGTGGCCGTGTTTCAAAGCTTTTTGTCTAAATACAATGGTGGCCTAATGCTTGGGAGACAGACCTTACTGCAGTATACAAAAGCCTTCAGAACACACCTATTTGACACCATATAGCATACAGCAATATACTTCCTGAACAATGAGACACAATCAGCATGCAGCAATAGATTCTGGATTTACAACCTATTCCACCAACTCCCTTCTTATTTCTTATTCCATGTGACTGCATAACACTACTTGGACATTGAGAATATGTTACAGTATCCACTTCCCTGATCTTGCTGAAAGTTACTTCTGAGATGTCCTGAAAGAGGGGGTTCCACACCTGACACAAGACCAAGCAGTCATCTGTAGAAAATACTCTCACCTTGCGACATGCTACTCTTGGAATTGCTTACCCTAATTCTAACAGAAAGGTTTGAGCTTAAATAACAGAAGCCAATTACAAAACTTGGCTTCTGAAGATATTTCTTTGCAGAAAGTTTGTCATGAATTGTTAAGTATGCCATTAAAAGCACTTAGAGCAAAATAAATGAACCACAGGAATGCCCACTCAAGATAAGGCTAAGTATCATTCCAACACCTCAAGAAATTAAGAGTTCAACAGCTAAAGCAGACATAACTTCACTTCCCTGCAGTCCTCTCTCTTCCCCCCTCCACTAACATTCAGAAAAGTGGAGTAAATTGGGGGAAGATCAGAAAACATCCAAGAGGCCACCCATGTCCAGATTAGTATTGTCTGGAAAATACAGTCCTTCGGTGCCTTTTGTGTATGCCGAAGAGGCATCCATACAAATAGTACCAAAGTGCCAAAACATAACCAGATCAACTTCTCAGGACTGCAATTAGCACTGCAGTAGTCCTCTCTACTGCGATTGGTACTGAGATGGCACAGTACCATAGAAGACAATTACTGATTTTGCCTTTCTCACTCCAGGGGTAGACTGGAAGGAAGGGATGGAGGCACCACAACAAGTTTATATAGTGAAATAACATAGGAGCATCACAACATTTCAAGAAGTTCGGTCACTTTAAACATAATTTATTAGCTAGCTGCACTCCAGTCCCCAAAAAGCTGCTAACTCAACAAGGTAACAGCTTTCAGGTTTGGATCACTGAAAGTACAGCAGCAAAGTTGTGTTCTCCGAAACACAAGTTGAGCTCTTCATTTACAACTCACCTCCATGGATAACAGTGGAAGCCTTTAAGAGTGCCTCTTGCCATACCTAATATATTTTGTTGGCCGTGCTGTTTATTAATATAACAACAGCATGTGGCAACCTGGAATCAGAAATAGCAAAACTAATACCAATGACATTTATTTCTAAATGTAAATATCTAGATTCTGAAATCCTGAATTACTGAATTGGAGTCTGAACAGCTTCTTGCCACCAGCTAAATGCCACGCATTTTGCCTGTAAATGAGCTGCAAAATATACTGCCAGACATCTTTGCATTAGTCTGCTTCATGGTTTGTTTCATCTATCCCAACCACATTTTAAATTGGGTTTTGATTTNTTTAGCTCAAAGTTATAGAAACACTCTTTATGGGACTTTTCCCAAACTCCTACACATTGTAAGCTTGGGGCAAAACCTGCATTTGTTCCATGCTTCTCATACTGGTTACACAGGGGGCTGGATCTATGGTAGTGCTAGCAGTTTTAGGATAAGAAATTCTCATCTGAATAGAACTTTTTCCCCCTTTTTCCTCTGCCATAACATCCATTAAGTTTCCAAATCAGGCCTGACAGTTGCCGGCTTTCTACACTGGAAAAACTGTTACAGCACAGGGTATCAAAACCAATGCTAATCATTTAAAAGAAATTCTTTGTGGGTCCTTTTCAGAAGTTACTCCTCAGGAAATGCTTCGAATCTACCCAAAAACTGTTCAACTCATTTGAAGCTGCTTCACTTGACTAAACAGCTCTACCTAAAGTAAGTGCAGACAAAACAGGTTTTAAATGGTCCCTTATCATGTAACTGCTGCTTTGGTGGTTCAAAGTGGTCGCTGGAAAACAACGACCAGCAGTCCAGACTCCAGTAGACACCACTGCACCAAAAATTGCTTGATATACCTCAAAGGAAATCACTGAAAGATATGATAACGTCTTTAGCAATTAATCCAGTCACAGGGCAAGAGATGCCTATCAGTTACCAAGACTGTCGTTACTTAATTTTATCTTGATTCCATGGCTGCAGGAACTTGCTACTAAAATACTGAAGTTGTAAGTAACCGGTTTGCTTTCTACTTTAAAAACAACATACATTTTCCTGACCTGTTCAAAGTAACTAAAAGGTACTTAACTAGTTCAAAGAAACTCCCATTACAAAAACAGTCATTTAGTACAGATGTCCCTGTCCCTAGCCCTTCACACACAAATACAATACAATTCTACATGACTATTACAGGACTGTTCCGAGTCATTACTGACCTTACCCAAAATGTTACAAGTTTAACTCCTGAGCACCATCCTAAAACAAAACCAAGGCTGAATTTCATATTTGTGTATTTGGTATATTCATCAAATTTAGCAATTTATACAGGTGATCTATACTTGCATAGCTTGCAGAAGCTTTTTCCTGCTTCACCAGAAATTAGGTTTAGACCACTGCTAGAGCTAAACACCCCAGTTAGGTTGGGGGGTCGGGGGTAAGACTGGGGAGAAGAGCAAAGAAAGGGAAAAAAACCCACACAGTTCCAGGACCGGCAAGGTCCACTTGGGCCTCAAACTCAAAAAGCATCCATCTTTCATTATCTTTGCAATATAAACAGAAAACAGTGAAAGAGCATAGAGAGAATACAAGAACTGGGAGAAAAGAAAAAAGAAAGACAAAAAGAAAAAAAGACACAAGGAACTATTTAGTTAACTCAAGAGAAAGTTTGGGATCAAATGGATGCAGCCTGGTCTAAACTTGAGTTGATTCTTCTAACATAGATCATGGATTTTTTTCCCCTGCACCTGATCAACATCTCAATGCTGGAGTTAAACCAACAGAGGCTGCTAGCATTGATTCAGTTCAACTACTGTTACACACTACTGCAACAAGAATACACCAGAACAATCACATCCTCAAAAGAAGGAATAAGCCTAACCAATTTACAAAAACCAAAACATTTTCCTGTCATCTATGTCCCTACTCTTGGGACAGAACAAATACATTAAAATCCATATAACATCCACAACTTGAAGATATTTTGGGTTTATACTGTTGAAAGCACAAATTTTTAGCTGAGAAGGTAAAAGAACACTCTCCCAAAACTAAGAAAAAATTCAAGTAGGATACACTTCCTACGGAGATTCCAGCTTAAACAAGATGCAGTCGTGGAAAGCCTATGGCGCATATTGTGTGGGTTAGACTAGACCTTAAGTAAATCTGTTCTTTTCAAGAGTTTATGAAGTTAGGAAAGAACCAGATTTCCTGAACCAAAGTAACAATAACTCTGTTGCTTGCGGCAAAGTAATTTGTGGAGGTTCAACCAACGATTGAGATTGCAGAAGTCAGTGAAGAGTTACAAAGAGCTGCACTCTACATTGAACAGAATTGCACTGCATCTGTAATTGCACTTAGGAATTGTTGTTTCAGTTTGAATTGAAAATAAGAACTATGAATGCAACCATTCCTCATCAGGTAACTCTTCCTCCCAAAAAACTCTGTTCTGTTTCATTTACAGGAGGATGTTATTAAGTAAAGTTATTAAATATTACTTGTTCATATCCAGTAAAGCAGACGGTTGATCTGTGGGAAGTAATCTCATACAGTAGTATGACAGTAGTCACCAAGTAGAGTCCCCCCAGACAACTCCTGCACTATACCGAAAGCAGACAGGCTCCTGGGGCTGGCAGCATTTCAGAGCCGACCCTGGCCAACACCAGTGCCATTTGCCAGCTGTGCAGTTAAGGGTCAGGTTGGGCTGTGCTTCCAGAAGGCCAGGCACCTTAGGTATGCTGAACCACAGGGTACATAACCAAAGAGCACACACATTCAACAGAAAACCAGCTCAGAGAAAAAGCAAACATGTTGGATCTGCTGCACTGCAGGTTATGTCCATTATATACTGGCTATCAACTGCACTAGCAAGAGCCTATAGAAGAGTGCATTAAAGAGAGGAATGGGAAAAAGATGACGATGTCACTTCATCATCATCATCACTTTGCAAAATAGCTGACAACTACAGAGTTGCAGGGATGCTGGCTACCAGCATAGCTCCATTCTCGTTCCTGATCCGTTTGAAGCACAGCAACTGCTTTTCCGTTCTGGAAGATGCAATATCTAACTGATATGGGGTGGGGTGGGGTGGGGTGAGGCATGGTGGTGATGTTTGCTTTAAAATCAAAAGTACTAGATCTGTACAGTGCTATAAAAAGTGAAATTGCAGCCTTTCTTGGTAATGGCAGAGGTTTAAGGTGCATTGGCAGATAAGCAGGGATCAAACAATCACCTTCATCAGTTATTCCACTCAAACAGCAGAAAAGAAGATCTGCAGTATTAGCAACGTATGCTTTCCCCTTCCGCCCCAGTCAACAGCATGTCATGTTTAAAGCTGGCTTTAAAAAATACTCTGACATCTTGGGGGAAAAAAAGAAAAAAACTTGTAACAGAGGGATGTTAACAGCACACTCACTCCTTGCTGAGTTTTTAGCAGCCAACAGCAACTAATACACTGTACAGTGGGACTATCTCTTTTTCTTCCCAATACAACAATCTGGTTGAAAGAAATCTGGGATACCAGGTGTAGACCAAGAGCATCTCCAGATTACTGTGGGCAGTCTGCTGCACATGTGACCAAGAAAGCAAATCTGGCAGCATCCAGCCCCCAGAGAAAGTATGGCCAGGTGCATTATTCACAAACTCAGAGGTCTGATATTTGAACAGATAAGTAATGCAAATAACCTATAGTTCTACCTGAGTAGAAGTTTTACTTGCTGTTCTCCTGGTATAACCCCAAGAATCCAGACATCCTCCTACAACGCTTTACACATCACACACAACTCAATAGTGGAAGTGGTGTAAGAATCAGCTATTAATTCACTTCCCAGTTTGCCTGTTGGGGCAAATAACAACCCCTTAACATCTCCCAGATTTCTGCCGTACTAAATGTGGAAAGCTATCACAGGTACCGATGCTACTTACCAACTCTTTCACAGCGATGTACTTTTGCCATGGGAGAGGAATGCAGGCATACTCATTTTAAGCAAAGACATAGTGTAGAAGATATACAGTCAAGTTATCATCCAAAAGAATATTTAAGAAAAAGGTTGTATGTATTCTCCAAACTTAGAGATGCATTGCATGCATGTTATCTTAACTAAACTGCATCTGAGTAAGTTTTTCTTAACTTTTCTCAAGCAACCAGTATTTAGAAAAGTTTCTCAGAACACAAATACTGTAAATTCTGTATCTAGACTGTAATTCATTCACATGTGTAAAGAATTGTGTTCCCCCCATTCCTGGCTAAAAACCAGATACCAGCATGATGATCTAGTCTGATATCTTGAGAAGCACAGATCACAGAAGTTTCACCCACCAACTCGAGAAGTCCACAGTTTCTTGTTAATCTGGAACCTACTATTTAGAAAGGCTTTTAAAGCCCATTTAAGAAAATCACTTATGAACATCACAAGCCAACTTTTGGTAAATTCCGCAATTTTAACTGTCTTTTAAGATCTGGCACGTAGAAGCTGAAGCTACGCTAAAAGTAACTACTGAGAAGCAATATATATCTACCTTGCCTGCTAGAACTACCCAACTTCAGCTTTCACATCTTTCTTCCTTTGAGCTATGAGAATTACCACAACACTTCCTACCCTTCTTTCGGGTAAACTCAAACTATGCTACCTTATTCTCAGCACTAATAGTTTAACTGCAATTTTTATGTAAGGTTTTTTTTTTTGATGGTGGTGGTTTTGGGTTTTTTTGTTGCTTGGTTGGTTTTGTTTTTATTATGAACACAGACGCAATCTTTCCTGTATATCATGCTATGCTGGCAACCATTCTGAAGAGCTGGCACAAGAAGCAGGCATGGTATTCTAGCTCTGGTCTTCGCTAGTGACATAAACAACTGCAGCACCACTTCCTTAGCATTTTCCTGCAAACAAGGATCCATTTCTGAGAGTCCTGGAAGCTCACAATCAGTTAGCCACCATGAACCTCAACGTCTTTCAGGACCACCCTTTCTAAGGTATGCACACATTAACAGCAGTGAGCAGCTACAGCCTGAAGAACTTTCTAGTGATTTCTGTAATTACACTCTAGCTGAAGCTCGCTATTCAACACTGAAATCCCCAAAGGTCAATATGAAAAGTTAGCAAGTCAAGATTCCTTCTGAGTAGATAATCTCACTTACTTACTGATACACATTGGACAAATTATTTTCAGGCCACCAGTTTCTTTTATATTACATTTCATAAGTTTAGCTGTCAAATATGTGGATTTGAATTCTTCAAAAGGATATTTGGAACAGGTAAAAACATGTTTTTGAAAAAAAAACAAGGCATTTCCTAAAGACTTCTTAAAATTTACACTAACATAAAAGGATCAGAAGAGAACATTGCATAGACCATTTTTACTCAAACATCACATTTTCGGACTGTTGAAAGAATGTGGTGACTTTTAATAGATCTTCTTGTATAACTGTAAGAGATTTTGATTTCTACAGAAATAGATTAATATAATGTTTAGTCCATGAAATTAAACTAGTTCTTTTCAGGGGCAATTTGGAGAAATTAATGTAAAACTTCTAATATAGTTGTGCAGATGGACTTAGCTCCTCTGTAATCTTAAATCACCTGACAATTCTCAACTACAAGCCATGACGCAAAACCAGACACAAACCGCTGTTTCAAGGTAGACAGATACTACTGTGATACAGTTATGGGAAGGAAGAGAAGGAAGCACAAAGATACTTGTCAGGCCGCATCAACTTGTATCTGCTGAACAAGACACTGAAAAAAAACCCAACATGAAGTTTGAGAGAGAAGGGAGTTACAGTCCTCTCTTAGTCTCCTCCTGAGAAATATACACCTGAAGGGGTGGTTCAAACAATCCCATCACTTGACCTCAGAATCTGAGATAATACAAGAGACGGTTACAAGCCGAACTCCTACAGGATACCTACTGTGTGTTTCACTGGTCCACTAATTTATTGCAATGGTGCAAACCTACTCCTGTTCCAACCTAAGTCTCTTCATCTCCATAAATAAAGTAAAAAAAAAAAAAAAAAAAAACCCTAAAAAAACACTGTACAGTATGAACAGTAAAAGATGGAGGAATTTCTGCTAGAGCTTTGCACAATGTGGGAGACTTAACTAAAGCCATCTATTTGTTAAAGCACCATTCTTCAGGTTCTTGTCTGTGTCCCGCCCACAGTCACTTCACTAATTAAGTACAGAATGTATCCTGTGGTTAGTGAGCACTCTCAATATTGAGGACATAGCAAAATCCAAGCTGTCTGCATATCCAGAGAGATGCTCTCTGGCTACGAAGAAACCTTTAAAAAGGAAGTACTAATATAATAGGAAGAAAAAAACAAGGGAGTAAGAAAAGACACTTTTGTGTCTAAGTTGCTCAGTCACACAATTGACTCTTCCTTGATCTGAAACAACTAGCAATTACTCCAACCACACTGAACTCAAGGCCATGGCACTGAAAAATTCACTGCTATTAAAAAAAAAAATAATAATAATAAAAAAAAATCTTAGTTCTTCATAGTTACATCTTGCACTTCAAAGCGGCTTTTCCCATTACCAAACCTCCCCGCTCCAATGCCCCACACATCAGTTTCACTTGTGATCATCAGTTCAGTACAAAAACACTATTTAAGTAATCAACAGAAATTAACATTTTAAGTTAAAAGCTAGTTGTGACCAACTCTGATAGCACATGCAACTGAACAAGAGAAAACAGAACAATTTCATTGCTGTTTCCTAACAAGACTTCAAGACAGCATACTGACTGCAAGAAGCTCATTCGTTTCCCATTATGAGACAGCAGAAACCTCACTTGAGTCAGACTCAGTCCGGGTACAGCTCAACATCAAGATGTTCTGAAGTGAGGTGCATGGGGCAGGGGGAAGGCAGGATGCCTGCCTCCCAGCTGAACTGAGATACCAGTCTATGAGTCCCAGAGAACTGAAAGATACTTAAGATCAGACTGTTAGAGAAAGCATTGAGACAGGAATCATCTTCAAGATGTAGCTTTTAGCACCCAGGAATTTCAACCATGATCATAATTTTTGAAAGAAAGTAATACAGGAGAGAACTCACAAGGGGATTTTTAACAGCAAAAAGAACATCAAAAGTTTTTCAACTGTTAGAGATAAAAACAGCATTAGAGTGAGATACAGCTCACAGATAACAAAACCTAGATTTAGGAATTTATACATCAGCTAGCTGCCTAAGTTCCTACTATAATCAATACTATCTAAAGAACTATTCTGCTCATCCTAAAGCAGATACCTACGTTCAGTCAGCTGAACAGCTCTTCAGGTCCACTGACTAGGTCTCTGCAGACTATAATGGGAGTGCAGGCAATGAGCTCACACCCTGGCATCTAAATTTAGGTGCTCTGGTCTGTGAGCCAACCCTACAGTTTATACAGCCAAAGTACATAGGCATGCTGATAGGCCAAACCTACACATGCTGTAAGCAACTGCTGGGAGAACGGTCCTTTAAAAGACCCTTTTCCGAACAAGGACTCCCATGAGAAAATGCGAGTCGGTATAATAAGCAAGCCCGCTAATAGAGCACGAGTTGAATTCCTGAACTATGTTCCATACAAGTTTCAGTCTGCATGAAAAGCAAATGGTTTCTAGATATACATAAGGAGGGAGAGATTCTGCCCTACAAAGGTTGTATTCAAAAATAGCAACACATCTGAATGATTTCCAGCACACAACTGGTCAGGGAAATATCCCTCATTCATGAACTGTGTGAGCAGAGAAGGGCTGACAAGGATTTCTCTTTTTAATAAGTAAGCATTATAGTTGTACTACATTTTTCACCAGCTACTATATATATGTATGTAGTGCTGGACTTACAAACTAGAAAACTAAATAAATAAAGGCTGAGCAAAAGAAAATAATCTATTCTTAAAAAAAAAAGAAAAAACCCTACACCACAAAAGGCAGGAGACTCTGAATTAGGGCATGCTCAGACACTACAATATGACAACAAACTACCACTTCCCAGAATTGCTGTAAATTGACCACTTGTTCTTAATCTGCCCCAATTGTGAGATAAAATAAATACAGAGGATAATCTCTGCATCCTACACTTCCATAGATCCACTTGTTGACAGAGCCAAGGACCACATCAATTGCTTGCCCACAGAATAACGCTGGGACCACGTGTTCAACAATTACGCAGGCTAACATCCTTCTCTCCCTCTCAGTCCCTCAATATCACACAGTCGCAGAAAAGGACAGAAGAGCAAAGGCGCAGGCTACGTTCTTGACCGTTGAGATGCCAACAGTTGGCCTACTAAGGTGTCCATCTACACCCAGCTTTCTTGGTGACCAGGATTCTCCAGGATAGAGGATGACCGACACCTCTCTCTACAACTATTACTTCTTTCTCCTTTGGGGTGCCTGCCAGCTTGACCAGGAATGATTCTCAGTCAAGGACCAGGATGTAAAAGCATATATTCAAGCAGCAGTTACAGAGAGATTTGAAGGAAATATTGGTGTAAATAACGTGACATTGATTCTGCATTATTCTGTCTTCTTGAAGTCTCACAAAAGCTGGCATTTCCAAACTTTTACCAAGAATTCATCATGACCACTAGAGCTATCGCTTTCCCTAAACCTTTGCTTAACGGAACTCTATTTCCTTCATCTAATACTTTGTCAAGTCATTCCCAGTAGCAACCTTTCTGTTATTCCACTTGAGCACATAAATTTGTAATTATTTTGATTGCCCTGTATTCCCTCTTAGCTACTGGGACGGGATTGGCTCCAAGAAAAAAAACAAACCAACCAACAAATAAAAAACCCAGAAAACAATTCCACAATACCAGCAGTGCAGAGCTATCAGCTCATTTAACTCCTTAGTAGTTGCTACTTAAATAGGATGAAAATCAGTTTTAAATTAACAGGTGAGGTAACTTTTAGTTTTCCTTCTGGAATTAAGTATTCTACAACCTAACTAAATGATAATATTTAGCTAAATAAGTAAGAACAAAAACCTTGGGGCTGTCAGTAGCCAGACATGCTAGAGGGCTCAACTCCACTGTCCCCAGACAGAGGGAAACCTGGGGCCAAACCCACTTCTTTCACATTTTAAGATGAGGCCGTTCACATGTTCAACACACATTCTTTAAGAACTCAAAACTATAGCGGGGCATAGTGGCTTACTGCAAATGTAGATTTCAGTACAGTTTGAAGGAACGCTTTACACCAGTGGGCTCCAGGCCTCGGAAGGCAGGCTTTCCAAATTACAAGAAGATTCTGCAGTGTGGCAAGTCGCAGGGGCAGATGAGCTGAAGGACCCCCACATGGCAGGCTTCTGGTCAGCTATTCTGCCAGGAAGTGTGGCTTTGAATGCACTCCTGCCTGTGCCTTTACGGTCTAAACTATTCCAAATTAGACAGCCTTCAAGGCACATTATAGTTCATTTATTCCCCCAGGCACTTGTGTTTAGGACAGTAAGAGAAATGTAAGATCAGACATGTTAAGTTTACATTCCTGAATTGTCAACTGTTGGTATTACTGAAGTATACAGCTGCCTCCAAACTAAACTGCATTTGTGATCAACTGTGAAATTAGATCAGCAGCACACAGCTAGATTGTTTTGCTGGTTCTGTGATGGATTTTTAGCACTGTATAAGTTCTAAAAACGAGAGTGCTGTTACTTCCTTAATATTTGTATCACTTAAAAGAAATGCTGCTTAATAGCAGGTTTGACTGGCTGTTCCCTGCTCTGCTACTAATTTACTCCCTAGCTTCATCTCTCTGTTCCATGTCTTCCCACCTGAAGCTGGCAGAAGGAGAACAGTTATTCTGACCTTCTTGGAAGACCCTAAGAGCAACTAGAGATGTATTACTTCGTAACCAGGTACGAAACAGCAGGTTTGTTTCCTTCGGCATTGCTCCTCCAGTTCAGCCTTTTCACTTCACAGCTAGTAGAGCTGCTTCTCCAAATCCCACCTTCACACCACTAGAAGTTAAAAAAACCCAAGAGAACACACCAGATGTGACAGCCAATAGACTAGCCATGGGAGCATTAGTTACTAGAAAACGTCCCTTAACATCTCAAGACTGAAACAGTCTTGAAAAAGTGGAACATAAAGAAAAGAGAAACTTTTACACAGCATGTAGTTTCATAGCCTGACAGGAGGGAAGCAGAAATAGGAGAAGAAAAGCTGCCATTATATAACAGCATAAGTGGCATTTTAAGAAAGCGAGGTTTGATTTACTAATTAAAAAACCTTGATATTGCAAAGTGAACATTTGACTGTTGCCTTTTAGTTCTGATTAATACAAGCAAAGGACTTTCTGGTCTTATTTACAAGTACCCAAGATTAGCAGATGAGAGCTGATAAACAGCTCTGAAAAACATGTATCAGTTTCACTCAACTATGAGAGAATTGTTCAGAGTTTTGCTATACTGTGAAACAGTAAACATTGTGGCATGTATTTGTAGGTGGATATTCCAGATATTACTAGTTTACAGGTTTAAGATGTAAGTTTTTGCTGTCATTAATGTTATACAATTAAACTAAGCAGGCAACAAAGTCACTACAGTCAGATATGTAGGCTTCTGGATGCAGGTTGGTGACACTCAGGTATGTAAGTGCAACAGCCAAAGAAGTAGAGTATGGCAGGTTGCGATGGGAAGGGGGAGGGTGAACAATTGCATGGGGGAACCCACACAAAAAAGCACACCATGCTGCTCAGCCTGCCTGAGATTCTGAGCAAAATTATCTTGGCAGCATTGAACAAAGGCACTAAACTCATTCCTTAAGGCAGCAAGAGATGATGATGACAGTAGGTTCCCCAGAATTACTCTCCTAGAGCAGTTATTGGTAGCACTAAGCAGACTGGAGGCTGAAAATGTCTCTCTCCAACGCATGCAAAACTTGAAAGGATGCAGCAAACAAGGAATGAAAGCCATTACCGAAACCCTGTCAGACTGCTTCCTAACCCCAAATACCTCTTCTGCCCTCCTGCCAGTGGCTACTGCCTCCATAGCACAGACAGCTAACGCAGGCATAGGTCCAGGCCCCCGCTACTTCGTTTTAAAATTACTGTGCTGGGCTGGAGCCTGTTAGTTCCAGCTTGTGTGCCGGGCTGTGACCTGTGAGGCTGAGGACTCCTTCAGTTGCTTCTGTGATGGAAGCAGGAGCCTGCTCTGGGTGTTCATGTCCAGCAGAGGAGTGGAGCAGCCGCTCCTCTTCAGCCACCTCAGCTCACCTGGGTTTGGGCAAGAGAAGCAGAGCCCTGCTCTCCCCAGAGCACTTGTTCTCCTCTCTTCCAAGGTGGACTGAAATAACTCATTTCTCCTTTAAAAAAAACAAACCCCAAACCATCCCGCTCATCAGCAAATCTTTGTGTGCAAGTGCTTTAAATCTGAAAATTGGGTGCTGAGTGAAGCATATTTGTTTTCAAGCAGAATGAACAGGTTTTTAAGCACTTATCCACTAAGCTCTGAAAAGAGAAAGTAAACAGTGAAATGGGTAGAAGCCAAAGGGAACTGCAGATTTAACACAAAGAACATCAAGTTTCAAAGTTTAGTTTAAAAAGTAAAAAAGCACACTCAAGCTTTCATAATGAATCTTATTAGGTTTTAATTAAAAAAAAAAAAAAAAAAAAAAGAGAGACAGACCTCCTTGTTGCTTAATGTTGCTTTTAATCTCTGAAGTTAATGAGGGCAAGTTATTTCCTAGCTTGGTAGCCCTTAAAAAC
Organism: Fregata magnificens; assembly: GCA_013389945.1. Lineage (NCBI taxonomy): Eukaryota > Metazoa > Chordata > Aves > Suliformes > Fregatidae > Fregata > Fregata magnificens. The sequence goes on along the minus strand of WAAD01029316.1, from coordinate 136,616 downwards.
CAACCCAATCCCCTCTTTACTTAAAAATAAACTTTGCAAAGTTTCATTAAAAAGTAAACAGAAAAACACCAAGCAAGTGCACATGTAAGGTGGAAAATACTGGTCGAAGTGTCAGATTAGGAAGTGCTCACCCCGCGATGTGCGGGGCGCTCAGAGAGACGTGTTAAGCCGTTTCGGGCAAAGCCTCAGAAGGCGCAGGGTAAATCTACACAAGCTGAAAACCCACAAGTTGGAGAGAAATTTCCCACAAGCCTCGTGTGAAAGACTGCCTCCTTATACTCAAGTCTTTGAATAGTGCTTTTCTTCTGAAACAAAGTGTATGAGGTACAGCGAACAAACTGTAAAGGTAACTAGGCCTTTTGTCATATAGTTCCTCCACCCACTTGTACTTTACCGCACAATAGCTCGTTTACAGATTCAGACCACTCCAGCTCCACACAGAAACAATCCTGTATTGTGAAGTGAATCTACCACAGGAGTAAAATCTAAAAATACTGCAAAAAGTCTATAACAATCGTTTAGTAGAACTCTACAGTTCTTCCCTTAGAGACAAAGGCTTTCCCAATTTGAACGGGTAATAACAGACTTAGTCACCCCTTACTTGCGTATGACTAATAGCCTGCAAAAGCAAAAAATACATATGTACCGTACAGTATATGAAGCTGTTCAGCTCTTAAAATAAAAAGACGATTTGCACTGAAGCAAAAGTAGTTGTAGTATAAAAATCCATGTTATTTCCCCTCCCATCTCCACTGGGGAGAGCAAAGCACTATGTAATACAGACCCATTTCTGCATGTGCTACCCAAGACAAGCTATACGTGTTTGTTTACATCAGCAGATAGGTTCAGCAGCTACAAAATAGCGATGCGTAGTACAAATAGCAGATCACACGGATCAACCGTCAATCTGCCTAGTCAGATGTACATTAACGTAAGTAAATCATGGGAGACCAGCTAGGTTGTTGGGAAAGTCTGGAAGAAAAGACAGATAGCCTACCTACACTCTACTTGCACTTTCACCTCATAGAGAATAGTTACTCCATCCCCCCCACAAGCCACTATAATAGAATAAAGATAAACGCAGGGATTATGCCAAGTTGACCCCAGGCTTTGTTCTTTCCCTCCAAGCACATTCAGTGAAAAGGTCTAAACACACATCTGATTTGACAAGCATTCAAATTCACAAAGAACGTGGTGAAAGTGAAATCATACTTGGGGCATTCATGGGTCCCTATGTCAAAGGTCATTCAGCAGCGTTTCAGCTGCTGCTTGCTAGGATTTAAAATGAACTACTTTAAACCCCCATCGCCACAGACACCGACATATAGTTTGTGTCAGCCAAGAATATTTCATAGCATGTTTAGCAAAATTTAGCTCAGAGATAACATAATTTCTGGACAAACATTTAATCCTCACAGCTCATGTCATCTAGAAAAGATGAATAATTTTCCTTTTTAGCCAGATTCTTGATGTCAACTCACATAATCCATCTGCAAAATATTGAATTATTATTAGAAAGGTCATCTGAACAAAGCATTTATATGTCTTCCCCCTTTAAAAAAACCAAAGTTTTTTCTACCTAACAAAAGGTTGATCAGTTGATTCAAGCAGAAAAAAAGTCACATTTAAATCACTTAGCTAAACCAGAGAGCTCAAAAAGCTTTATTAAATAACTTTTCATCGATTTTCTCAGTTTATCAAATCTTATTCGAGTCTTCCAACCTTCATTAAGGACGCTTAAAGAAGGTGCATTAGAAACTATGTTGAAACAGCAGCAGGCTGGGCAGCTTCAGGGCTACAGAAAGTGGGGGAGCAGCAACTGAAAACCTGCTGAGAAATAACAGCAGCACAGGAAAACAAATGTATTCTTCCAAAGCCTTTGTGAAGTGCGCTCTCAGCTACGGGCAGCACAGTGGTAAGCCCAGCTGTCGATTCAGCAAGCTGCAAGACTGTCACTCCAAAACAGGTCACAGTTCAGCAAACAAGTTGTTATTTGTTTTTACTGCAGATGAAGAGGTCTACTCCCTAAAAAGCGGCATTTCTGAGGCAATGTTTTCCTAGGAACAACTATATGCCTTTATGTATTACATATAACATAGCTTGTTGCCATCAGTAAACATCAGTAGACTTCTCTACTGGAGAAAATCTCAAACCTCACTTTATTACAGGAGGTGGTTTCACATAAGGATGCTGGTTTGCCGTAGCTGGCAGACAGGTAGGTTTCTGTCACTTTGTTAACAACCCAGACTTCCCCAAAGTTGAATGCTAGGGCATCAACATCTCCTCCTCCTACCCCTAGCTCCTATGCCAAGGCATTTTGAGTGCATCTGCCAAAAGGCAGCCTCTACTCCTTGAGGTTTCCAAAGGCATACAATTTGGTAACGACAGACGTAGGACCCACAACTGGCTGCTTCTCAAGGAAGTAGCAAGACGGCCCATGTTTAGTGGCATGTGTGCCATTAGCTGACAGGAATTAGTTGCATTACATGCTCTCACCTCATACACTCAGGCATCAATTTAAATAACCTTTGGGCAGAAGACAGCCTTTATCTTTTTGACAACTGAGAAAAAAAAATATCTCGAGGAAGCACAAAACATGCTTGTTCTTTTTGGCTAAGGAAATAGGCCCTCTCCAACCTCCAGATGCCCAGTACAACTTCTTCATCTGCACCCTTCCCCCATGAATAACTAAGAATCCAATTTAAATAGAAGATTGACATCATCTCAAAGACTGAATATTTTGTTCCAGAGCTCTCATGCCTAAATGGAAACCCACATGTAACAGGCTTTCCATGAATGTTCCACTTGCAGAAATAGAGTAAAATATCAAAAATCAGGACACACTTCTAAAGGGTTTGGGACAGGAGAAACGACTAAAAAAACCTTGTTCTTCCTCACGTGATACTACGAGGATGACAACACAGACATCACAAGGCAAGACAGGCCTCACTTCTCTCCAGATCCCTTCCATCCCCCAGTGGGAACAAAGCACATTGCTTTCCTAATGACTGGCAGATTGTGTTCAGGATAGTACGAAAATCCCTCCTATTCTATCATGCTGCGTAAGCAGATTTGTCATGTTGGTGCAGTTGCTTATTAGTTTTAGAATATTCTGAGTTTTGTAGATGGCTGTGATGGCTACCAGATAGTTCAGGAATCTGTGAGGTACAGAGGAATAAGATTCAATTAAAAAAAAAAAAACAAACCCCCAAGCCCCCAACATCAGAGGTATTGATTATATATCATAAATAGCATCCAAGGCAGTAATACCAACATGCTTTTGGCTGCATGGTTTTCCAGAACACCCTCACGAATCAAAAGGAAATCTAACGGCAAGCACATGTGAATGAATCTGAAAGATTCTGAACACGTGTTTCCTCCAAAACAGAGCCTGACACTCCTTGTTCTCATACACTACAGGCTGATCTGCTGAGGATTACATTTCAGTCTTTGCAAGTTACCCAAATTAAAGAGTTCCTGACTATAACAGACAGTGTCCACTGAAGTACTCTGCAATAGTCACATAGGTTTTGCAGAACTGCATGAAATGCTCCAAGAAACTTAAACCACCTATTATTACAGCAGAGATAATCGTAATTCTTATTTTAAGCTCAAAAACATTGATTTGGCTTTTTTGTTGGGTTTGGGGTTTTTAGTAGTGTTTTTTTCCCTTCTCTAAAATAGTCTTGCTTGGAAAAGGAGGAGGGGGAAGAAAGGAGAGGAAAATACACTGTAGCTCTGCATATCTTAAAATCTTGGAAGTTCTTGGACAGCTAGAGGAGACCGCATGACAAAGTTCACTACCTCATCCAGGAGGGAGAGCACCATTGTACTGATGGCTTTAACTTCTCATAAGAAGTACCTGATTCTAGGATAAGGAAAAAACATGAGGCTTCTTAACATTTGCCTCTGAAGCACATCTAAAAGACTCTTCCTTCTATTCACAGAAAAGAAATCGCACAAAACCAGAGTCACCAGGACTCACATAGGGCCTACAACAGAGAGAAAAAATGGAAACAATATCTCAGTCAGATAACAAAAACACATACTCTAATTCTTCTACTGCAGAAACACACTTCTACCTATGGAAAACAGCAGACAAATAAAGCTAAGGTAACTACATGGTTCTGGGCTGAACTAGGGAGCAACAGCAAATCACTGTAAAACCCATGAGTTTCCACATGTTAACAGCACTGCGTCTGTCAAAGCTTAAGGCAAGGGTTAGCCATCAGGATTCAAGAAAGCAAAACTGGGGGGAGGATACAAGAAGGCATCTTCCAAGCCTGTATCCTCCAGGCATCTCATTTTGTGTCAAGCATTGCACCTTTGTTTGTACAAGGCCTTCTGTAATTTCATAGTTTATACATTAGATACTTTACAGAGAAGACATTAAGATCCTACCTCCCCTTCCTCACTACAATCAGCAAACAAAAGACAATTTGTCCACAGGAAGTTATAAAATACACTGTACTTTGAGTTAAATCTAGTGATAAATATCCTGAATTGGTTACCTTTTAAACCTGAAAACATGGATTTTCAGGTTTGAGATTTCTCCCCCACACCACCTCAGGCACTCCATAGCTCTGTGGCTGGTGGCCGTAGTTACATGTCCTAAACTCAGGATTCCAACTCTGATACACTAGTACTTGCCAATGAGAAATGATAAAGCGATCTTAAGTCTCAACCCAAAAGCAGCTAAAATTGA
>WAAD01029316.1:118450-131514 GCA_013389945.1 Fregata magnificens | reverse complement strand
GACTTCTTTTATGAATGTCTGGAATAATGTAGCACAGATCCTTTCGTATCTGCAAACTTTCCTCATACATAGTATTTTAACCAGCTACTCCACTGTTGTAGCCTAAATACCACAGAAAACAGCAAGTAAAACTATCTGCCAAAAGAATAATCTTTCTCTATTACCTAAATACCTTTAAGAATGAAAACCATATTTCCTACATTTCCTTCTGGTTAAGTGAAGCTGGGCTTTCAACTGTTTTACCACTCTGCCTTTGGTATTCTGCAACTTTCCCAAATCTGTCCTGAAAACCGGTCATGGCAGAACACTGTAGTCAGGTCAGTCCAAGGCAGCAATACCTTTCTCAGTATGATGTGTGATTATAAAAATCAGATAAGAGACAAGAATATTTCTAGATTTTTTATTCACATTCATAAATGCAACTTCCCTAAGCTGCATTAATGTGCAACATACTGCTTTCAGTAGTGCCAGTTAAGCCACAGATATTGAAAGATTTGTAAAATACGTAGCTACCTCCCTCCCCCATATGAGAGTTCACTTTCTTATTTTTACTCAAATGGCTTTGCATTACCTACCAGTGACTACCTCCCTTTCCACCTGTGACTGCAGAAACTAGTGGCTTCCTACTGTAAACCACAGCAATCACATGGGGCAAAGAAAGAGGAGAGGAGAAAAACCCCACAGATCGTCTCTTAATAAACTAGCCTGGAACGTATTTTAGCTGTCACCATCTACAGACTACCCACTGTTAGAGATAGTTAACTAAGCTTCTGTTTTATCACCAGCTTCCTTCATAAGCAGCTACAGTGTTCAGCACCATAAAAAGCTCATATGATCATAGAAACAATTCTGAACTGCAAAATAAAAATGTATGTAAAGTGAATTTATACTGCTGCCAAGGGAGCAGCATCTGTGGAGCTCTGTGGTATAATCGGTCTCAAAATCACCCTCAGTTGTTTCCTTTTTCTTTGGGGGGGGCAGACTTTATTGGGGCAGGGGAAGGGAGAAAAAGAAGTACACGTGAAGTACACATTTTGAGGAAGGGTTTCCCTTAAGGAAAATCAATCCAAGAGACTGGGGAAGAGTTAGTGTGTAAAGTGCAGCTAAAAGGAGATCTTCAAGGGACATGGTCCGTGTAACAGATGGAATACACGTCCAGAACAGCCACAATGAGACCTGGCAGCAGCTGACAAAATGAGAAAAATAACACAAAGGTTACTCAAACAGTATTCCCGTTTTATTTATTACAAGTTGTAATTTGTACATTTTGTTGCTAAAGCATAGATTTCCAGAGTCCACTTAGGTTGTATCCACAGTGACACATTGAACAGACTCCAACAAGCCAGACAGACTAAAACAAATATCAGTCAAGAGGTTTCTTTAAAATTAAGCATTTTAGGACAAGTTTTGCATGTTTTAATAATTCCTCCATATTCTATATACTGAATTGTTTTTTATGCTGACTTGCCAGTTAGTTTGGAAGCCCATGTTTATCAGAAGCTGTCTTCATTTCCCGAGCAGATGCAATCCAGGAAGATCCTCCATTTACCATAAATGAAAGTAGTGCACCTTTTTTGGGGGGAGATCACCTTTCAGAGCATGCGTGCCATAAAACAAACAAACAAAAATCTTTTTGAAAGCTGTAACTGGAAGTTAGGAGGGCAAGAGCAGCCACTACTGCTTACAGATACAGTTAACTGTAGACAATTGAGAGGTTTTGGGGGTTTTTTGTTTGTTTGGGGGTTTTTTGTTGTTTGGGGTTTTTTTTTGGGTTTTTTTTGTTTGGTTTTTTTTTTTTTTTTAAAAACACCACATTCTTATAGTGGTTAAGTATAGCTGTCAAAGCCTTGACAGGAATCCTAGCTATTTTTCCTGCTACTGCTTCTCCACACAGACTTGTGCCTCTGCTTGATCCAACTCACTACAGCTTTATATTTTATATCCTCCTCCAACATCTGGATTCCCTCTGTCTTAGTCAGCCATGTTTCTGGCCAATTTCCATCAAATCTGTATTAGCACATCTTCCAAAAGACTTAATAAACCCAACACACTTCTGCAGGGCAGATTAGGTAATCCTGTAACTAATCAAAACACAAGAAATGAAAAATTGAAAAGAAATTAAAAAAAATAAATACACCTGCATGGTGAAAATGAAACTGAGCCGTCATGCTATTACTCCCTTCCTTCCCCCACACATATATAGCAAGCAGGAAGAGCAAGTAGTACATCATCCATTTAGCTCATCGGTATTTTCCTGCTAGAAGGATCTTCAGTACTACTCTGTAAAGTACCTAGGAATACTTTTGACAGTTGAAAAAAATTAAGTTTATTTTACACCCATTAACATGATCATAAACCAAAGGCTACTCTCTCCATCTCCCCAATACAGATATCCTCCATGGCAGGCTTGTCATTTTTTGCTTTATAATGGACTCATTTCATTGTATGCAAGAAGCCTCAGGCATTTTGTGCAGCCCATTACTCTTTGCTGCCCACATTCAGATGGCTAATCTGCTATCAGCCAGAAGCTTGACAGACAAAAGGAAAAGGCAGGAAAACAGCACACGTGGTTGCGCATGCACACACACACACACACTTCAGCTACAAAGTGTTTTGACGGTAGACCCAAGAACCAACACGGCACACATTTGATTGCAGTCCTACTTAATGCTTCTGTGGTTGAAGGAAGACATATGAGTTCTTTAACAGTAGATAGGCTGGGGAGACTTTTTTTTAAAAAAAAAAAAGCAGCTTAATTAGGATGCCTATTAAGTTACATTAAGGCACAAACCTGGAAGGCTTTACTCAGTAAGCGAGCATCTTTGAACTTGAAAAGTCACAAACATCTTTCTGTTCTGAGGATTTGCTATACAAGACCTTCAAAATGTTTAAAAAATATTGGTAAAAGTTAGAAAGATGAAATAAGGGCTAAATATAAGCCATTATAAACTATTAGAACAAGACATTTGGCAAGTTTTCAATTTCAGCACTTCTGTTTTCTTACCTGCTCAGAAAAGGACTCAGATATTTTTAAAAAGCTGTATATTCTCTCCTATATCTCAAACTATTGTGACACCATGCATATGCAAAAACAAATGCAGTGAAATTATTTGCATATCATACTGTGTAACAAGGAGCCTTTTAATTTTTTTTCTTTAAAGAGGTTGGGGTAATTAAATGGAGAAGGCTTGCCACTTCATTCCAAAATAAAGAAAATCCCCCTATTTGCTGGAGTTCTTAACTACCTTACTTATTTTGTTTCTGAAGGAAAGCATCTCAGTCACAGGCAGTACTGGCAAAAATACTTTTTGAGCATCAGATCTACAGGCAACAGTTTGCATCAAATACCTTGTAAGAATTTTCTGTCAGGATCATAAACCTCTGTTGTGTGTCATGATTTTTATTCGACTAAGTCTATTTGTACCCTTGGCGGCTGGAAAGCTAAAATTGTCCCTCTTGTGTGAACTGGCTTCAGAAACAGAGTCTGCCCCTAGTTTTAGTCACTCACGTGCTGAGTTACAAACCTGGCTCATCCTTTTAAGAAGTCCCTCTCCATCGTGTAACTACCACATCAGCTATGCAGGCTGATCCCTGAAGGCATGATTAATCACGTGGTGAAGTACAGAGAACTATGGCATGTTATACTGCGTTATGTGTCACTGGAACTATTTCCCTTTTCCTATGCTACAACTACCAATTCAATTTTGCTTCTCATTTCTGTTCAAGTTATTATTCCACTTTCGTGCAGAAAGAGTCTCCCAGCATTTTGATTGCAATATAGAACTGATTCTATCTTACTTCCACTATTTGTTGTAAGACATATTTAGGGTTTCAGGAATGCAGTATGTCAGTCAACATAAAATCTGGAAAAAGTACAAGCTAAGCCTTACCATGAAGAGCAGAAGTTGTCAAAATAGTCTTTTCCATAGACTTAGTCTCTGTGGTTTTAGTATCTTTACAACACTTATGAACGACAGAAGTTTACCTTGTGTTACTATAGGGAGCATTGAAGCCAGCCTAATAGATTAAATTATTGGATATAATAGCTATACATATGTATGACTACAAAAAAAATTCCTATTGTAAATGCAAATTCACTCTCAGCACTCAGTAGCTAGAATGTATCAAAATAGGTTATTATAACAAGTCATCCAACAACCTGCTCCTAACTAAAGTTTAAACTTGGCAAGAACAGTGTTTTCTTGTTGCCTTTGAGACACAGAAGTTCTGAAATCCCCTGTGAGTCTTGTCCTGCAGGATGAGTACTTCTCTCCTGTGGCCATGTGCAGCACCTCCTCAACAGTAGCACCATCCCTGGCGGTACTCTGCAACCTTATCTTTCTCTCCCACATGTACAAGGTAAGAGGGGAAAAAAATACTACATTTGCATATGTAATTATGGTGTAGCTCAGCAGTGAGCAAAAAATTACTGGAAGTTGAGAACAGATATGCCCGATGACCACACCTTAGTTTTTCAAATGAAAACGCTTTGCAAGGAAGGGGAAGGGACAGCAGCAGGGAAGGAAGCCAGTCATTACAGCTCCAAATCTGCTTCAAAGTCCTTATTCACCACCTCGGCTCTTTGCGGGGCCAACTGTACCTAGGTCCTTCCTGTGAACAATAACATAAGAGTGAATCCAGTAGTGACGGACTAGTTATATTTCACTTGAATTTACCAAATAGCTGTACCAGGAATACTAGGGAAAAAAAGGAAACGCTGTGGAAAGACATAAATGAAACAGGACAGAAGAATAAACAAGTTACAGATTCTGAATAGTACCTCCTTTTCCAGTCTAGAACTTCACATGACTTACAGTAGATAGCATACAGGAACTTAAGAGAAAGAATAAAATGGACTAGAAGGTGGGAAGAACAAAAATCTGATGCATACCTGAAAGGACACAAGACAGAAATTCCTCAAAGCATTGAGAAAAACTGTTTAAAACCAAGTGCATTTAGGAAGAAGGGACAACTCATCTCCCTTACGTTTTTGGGCATTAAGAAATATTATGTTAGACTGGGGGAGGGGGAAAGTGTTAGGAAAACAAACAAAAAACCCAACCTGCTTCTTTAGGTCAAATCTACCAGTTTAGCAAAAAGCAACCTAATCCCTGTACTTAAGGTCTGATTTTTCTGTTCTTCAGGTTGCACTTTTTCAAATGCAATAGATTTCCCCAGGCCTTTTTCAATCATGCCACATTCGTGATGTTTTATAATTTCATTTTGCTTTCTCCCATATACACTTTGTGGACAGAGGTTTCTACAAAATGGAACAGAAAACTGCCCTCAGTGTCTGCCAGTTGTCTGTCAGACAGAATTTGAAAAGGGATGTTTGCTGAAATAATGAAAATATTTCATATCACAATAACTGAAGGTGCTCCCTAGCATCACTGGCCCAAGTAGCATTTGATCCTAACGAGGACAGGCACAGTAGTTCATAGGTAAAAATACTCCCTCTACGACATCAGACTCTTTTAACCCCTTTATTTCAAGTGTCGTCCATGAAAGTCACTCTCAGGATCACTGTGAAAGGCCAGGTTTATAATCCATTTATCCCCAGCGCCCTTGCCAGCTGCTCCAATGTTCCTGATCTAATGCTTGACTTGTGACAAGCTAAAAAACAGAGGAGCTTGCAGAAAGACAGAGGATATCTGCATCAAATCTGAAAACTTACTTAAAAGAAGTACATAAGAGATAGTTAAGGAAGACTTTCTTGTTTTCCTTCTGATACATTCCAATATCATATGGGGTTCTTAGCATTTAAAGAAGTAATTTTACACATCCTTTCATTCAAGGACTGCTACTTGTACTTACAGATCCTCATTGGATTGGATGGAATGTCATCTCAGCACAGGATAGAATTTATCTTTTTTGCTCTCTCTCCTCAGTCATAATTGAGCCCCCTAACACATCCGGAAGAATACATTCATCATTAGACATATTCATTTGCTTTACATAGTTCTCCAAAAATAGGATAGATGGAACACATTGAAGGCAGAGCAATGAAGGAGATGCTACCAAACAGAAAGCAAACATTCGTACGGAAAGCAACAAAGGATGCCAGTTTTCAGGTTTTAACCTTTGGGTGACAGCAGTTGTTAACCAAAATGCTTTGCAACAACAGGGGTAAAGTCCTCACATCAAGGAGATTGTGACAGCTGGGAATGACAGCTGAAAAGGAGAGAACTGAAACAGGCTGCTTTCAAACAGTACTGACTTCTCAAAGATGAGAAAGCATATTTTTAGTTAACTTCTGTTGCTCTGAAAAAGCATGTTAAAATAAAAGATATAGTTACATTACAATAACGGCATCAGAAACAAGCACAGAGCGAGGCAAAGTAAAAAAGCCTCCTTTCTTCCCTATTTGGGGACAAATGTACAAGTCTAAAGAACCCTGGTTAGTATGTTCAGCACTAACCAACTGCAATGTTTGAATCGCTGCCTGGCTGCTCCTCACGTAAAGATACAAACCTAAATTTCTTCTTTCTGCTCTACCACCACCTATCCTCCTAACGTGTGAATGTAAGCTGCTGGGTACTCACACAAGGAATCAGACGTACAGGCCCAGATACAGGAAGAGAAGACTCAGTACATATATTTTTACTGCCTGAAAGGTGCTTACACACTGTGATGATGGGGGTAGTATTTTTCTCCGGAGTACTGAAATAGATTTATAAAGCTATGCTGCATTTAACTGTAGTCAGTATTTTATCCGTCAAGTCTCACTCTTCTTGACTAGGCTTCCTACTTTCCTCGACTGCCACACAGAAATTCTACTTATCTATGCAAGAGAGGGATAAATAGATTATTAAACAAACAAACTGAGGCTCAACACAAAAGGAAAACTGAAAATAACGCTAGTCCTTCTTTAAAAGAGGAGGGCAAGCAAAGATTAAAAAGCTATAACTGTGAACAATTTTTAAAAATATCAAACTTCTGCTATTCTTTCCAATAACTTAAAAATAAGAAGCTAGGAATTAGAGACAGCCAGAAATGCAAACCAAGACTGTGAGAAATACCGGTGCACTTGATAATTAGCTCAAGAAATTGACTTGATCAGAGGCAATGGCTTAGTAAGAGGTTTAAAAAACTTGCCAACATAACATGGAAGCAGAAAGCACTACAGAAAACTACACACACAAAACTCCCTATAGAATCCCCCAACAATGCCAGTGTTTCAAGGCATCATCTAGTTAACTAAGGTCAAAGCTATTTCCCACTGTGATCTTCTCATGCAGCCAACCAAGGGCCAGATTTGTCGCTCCCTGGAAGGGCTCCAAGGTGCATCAGAAATAAGGTATCAGACCTTCAGTGAGAAGCAGACTACTCCTTTCCCTATTCCGTCCTCTCTCCTTCCCACACACGCTCTTTGCCTTGCCCATGCACCCCCGCCCACTCATACGTATATCCCTCTGCTCTCCATAGTGTGCTTCCGTTTTTGTTGGATTTTTTTTTTTAATTATTAAAGATTTCAAACAGCATTTCCCTCAACAAGAAAGAGTCCCTACCATAACTGATTTATTGCACTGTCTCGTGACTACAGCTAACCATGCACCTTCACTAATGAAGATATCTGACTGCTCTCCGCGCCTGCCTTGCCTCTCGCTGCCCAGACCCCCCAGGCAGGAGCAGCACCCACCTGCACCCGTAGCCACTTCCCACATGGCTCCACCTTAGCAGCAGCAGCAGCCCCCTGTGACAAACCGTGACAGTGGTAAAACCCAGACTTGGCATGTGTTTGTCCCAGTCAAGTAGACTTTCCAGGCCTGATATTTATTTATGCATTTCTGGGGAATTTTTGTTTTAAGGAGGACTTACACTTTTTTTAATTTACCTAGCAATCATGTTCAAATATCAGAAAGACCAGCCGCATGCTGAGGCTCTTCTTTAGTCATTACTGTCCCAAGAAAACCAATATCCAACTAAATCATCTCTGCCCAGATGTTAACCTCTAAGAAACGAGTCTTCTAAACACCCCGCACATCGGAGTAGGGATGTTGATGTTAACAGCGTAGGTCTTAAGCCAATTCCCTCCTGTTGTGTTTCGCTTTTGTCTGCCTACACATCATTGAACTTAAATCTTGGGAATACAAAAAACACCAGAAGACAAAATTCTACTTCCCTGGCACATCATTACATCAACATAGACTACACAAACAGGAAACATCACCAATGAAGATAGTATCTTAATACCATCTAAAAATGACTAAAGAGAAAATTGAGTTTTGCATATTGCCATTTGTTTGCTGAAAGTACAAGTATTTCAAGACAATAAATACGAAAGAGTTTAAATACTTAAACTGAAAGGAATAGTAACTGATAAATCTGTTCTTTCTCTTTAAGGCCAAATCAAGCCAAATGTAAGTGTAGTCCCAAGGAGTAAAAATGGATTGAGACTCAGTCTTGCTATGGACTTCCTGTGTGACCTTGGGTAAGTCACTTGAGAATTTAGTTCTCAAAAATAACAGGCCTATTATAGCTGCCAGAATTAAGCACCAAAGTTTCTGAGACCACAGATGCAAGCCAGGTCCTGCTTACTTGCCCATAACGGAGAAGATCCTACCTGGTGGGCCTTTTTGAAAAATGTAGATAAGTATGACCAGAACTTTAGGAAAACTGATATTAAGCACTTGAAAGTTCATCTGGAAGTGTACTTTGAAAATTGGTATGAAAACCTACATAAAACCAGAATTATTTCCATTTTTGAAGCTCTATTTCTGTGAAACCTGTCACGAGCGGAATCTTTATGATCTCCAGAGATGCAGTATGTACTGTGAAATATTGGATTCACAGCCAACGAAGCACACCGTATTCTAATCAGCTTGCAATATCAATTAGTTTTCGAAATTACTACAAACAGCTAATGAGTTGAAAGCAATGAGCTTATATTTTTGGTAAATAATAATGACTGAATTTAGAAATAGGGATTCTCAAGAGCCATTTGGCTAGATACTGTAGTTCCAGCAGTTTCCCTGATTTTTGAGCAACTGCTCTCTGTTGCAGTTAAAAAACAAACAAGCAAAAACCCCACAACCCAAGCTTCACAGAAGTTGGTTTTATTTCTTTAACATAGTAATAGAGTCCCATGCACGTTAAAAATGCCTGCCATCCCTCGCTGGCATTTTAAACCCTATTAAAACAGATGTTTCCACACAAAGAAAGGCATTGCACTGATATTTTTACTTTAGTTTATGCCAGCCTCTCCCCCCCCCCCACCGTCAAACTTCTATAAGAAGAAGTGACAGGTTAATACCACCACCTGACTCCCAGTGGGGAAGGAGGCAGAGGACAGCTGTAGAACCCCTTGCCCCTGCACTGCCGACAGAGGAGCTCACTTAGAGAGCAAGGGCCTAACTGCAGTCAGTAACACTGCTGTTAACGGGACCTGTAATAACGCCCAAAGTCGACAGAAAGACTCAATGGAGAGGGATATCTGATATAACAGAAAACGTTCGAGAGAAATTTGGGCTGAGTTCACAGAAGTCAAATCCTCAGACTTTTAACTAAAAAATTTAATCTGAATGACTTCTGTGATAGGGAAGCCCGTGTCAGAGGGGAAGTTTCATCTACTTGGTACTTCTCATCAAACTGTTTCAGCAGCATGTTTACCAGATTCCTATAAGCAAGGAAAACTGTTTCAGGCAGCTAATCACCTTAAAAAACCCTGCCTCAGGTAGCTAACTACCTTAAAACACCCTGCATCACAACTGTTAAAATAACAAGCACGGATTACTGAGAAAAAAAATGAAGAAACAATGACATTTTTAAGCGTATTCCCATTATATTTCAGTAGTTAACATTAAAATAGAAGTATTATTTGTTTATATACGAGAGAAGATTTCCCTGGACTCGAACAGTTAATTCAGTTGTCCATGTAGACCTGTTCACTGTGCCTGGAATTTTAACTCGGGCTACATTCCTCAATTCCCAAATTGCAAATCTAAATTAATGCTGCAGTGAAAACATGATACCTAGTGAAAAAGAAAGGGAGGGGGGCAGGAGAAGAAAGGCACGACAAGGAATGTTGTATCCCAGGCGTCACTAACACCTGACATCCTGCCAGTAGTTAACACCTTGGAGCTAACAGAAATACACCGTGCTTTTGCCTTATTCAAAGGCATTTATGATCTTCTTACAGTCCTTAGCTTTGTAACAAAACTTTATATGAAATTATTATCTAATAAAAAGAGAGGAAATCCAACTGTAAAGCAACTGAAATGGCACTCTAATAAGTCAATCCACATAACCTTTTAGTAATGGACACACTGTTACCAGGGGGTAAAAAAAGGCTGCCTCATACCCTCTCCTCACATATACCTGACAGCATGCAGAATTTACTCAGTTTCATACATTCTTCTTTTTTCCATTAAATATGCATCTGAAGACCTGAGGGCATACTTACATTATTTTCAGAACATCAGTATAAAAGGCTGATATCTTTTTAACCCTCTAGTAAGGGAAGTTTTAAATATTTTGCTTTTTTAACTTGTCTCACAGCATTGCTGAAGAACAAGATGTGTTACTTTTAGTTTTGCTGTTTAATAAGAATTAAGCCAATCCTCTAACATATATAAGAGATGTTAAGAAAGCAACTAATCCTGATCCTGCAAGCCAACTCAGAATAAGAAAACCTTTGCTGATACTGAATCTATTTAAAGTCCACACAGGATTCGCATACTGTGGCAATGCAGATGACTGGCAAAAATCACATCCCTCTTTTCTCCTCCCCATTTCTCTATCAAAAGAGGGGAGAAGGGGAAAAGGTAGATAAGAAGAGAGACTCCCAACCAGCGCGATGTTCCTGCTTTATCAGAATGGTGCTATCATCCCTACACTTCACTAAGTCCTTTGCTGTAGCAGACATTTTCGTGTACTGGCCAGAAGTAAGGACAATGTCACAGGATAGTTTTCTCCAGGTATGAAGTGCCAGATTTTCTTGTAAGCGGAGGCTTTAATGGCGGTGCCAATCTGCTCTTTTGCTGATTTCCTGTAGGGGCCAATAAACAAGGTAGAAAAGGAACCAGCTCTAGAGTTAAGAAGATAAAACTGTCTTTCCAGCTACAGTTAATGCATCAGGATGGCAGCCGTGAGTTCTGGCTCCCAAACACAGAGAGAGAGGAAAAAAACAAAACAAAACAAAAACCCAAAAGTTTACAGTACAAGAATAGCTGTGTTAAGTTTATCAACAGATAAACAGAAGGAAACTTTACAGTATAACAACGCGATGCCATAGCCCATTATTATTAACTGGTATACTAGATGTCAAGTGCCATCTCTCTCCAATAATCTCACATTCTCTGGGAAAGTAGGAGAAAAAGGTAACCGGAACTGCATAAAATTGATTTAGTGTATACTGTAACAGTTGCTGTAGCATCTCCTGTACGCTGATCTCTCATTAACAGAAGACATTCACCTACGAGAGCAAAGTGCATTTAGAGATTTAGAAGAAAAATAAGTCTCATACCTATTTATTTTAAAGGTTAAAGGGTTAACATTTTTCTAGCCATTTTCTTTAGCAAACATTTGCAAGTCAAACGTAAACCCACTGCTGAGAAATCTCTATTATCCAGAAGCTATTATCTAACTGATCCTGATGCTCCAATGCACAATGACTTAAGTTGGTTTCAATTCCTCAAAAAAAGGAACTCAAACCAGCCTAAACCAAAACACACTACAATTCTACCTTGCGGAACTAGTTGATAAAGACTCAGAGGCTTTTTGTAATAAAACGGGTGCAGTGCTGAGGTCCAAAAGTGATGAAGATGAAAGATACCTGGAACGATACCCACATCTTATACACCTTTTGTTTTCTGTGAGTGATACATGCTGCAGACAAAACGTTTTGTGCTAAACAGCCTCAAATCTGGTTTTCTAATATTAAGCACAAAGGAAAAACACTGACAGCAAGCGTGGTAAATAAATCCCTCCCTTGAGAATGAAAGCAGCAGACAGGAGGGGGCTGACATGCATGCAGGAGAAAACTAAACACCATCTTTTTTTCTACCTGCACAAGTTGCCATTTGCTGCAGCGATCAAGAATCTCTTTTCCCCGTTGATTTCAAAAGCTAGGTTTTCAGAAAATTTCTGTCTCAAGTCATCTGTTGATATGCTCCAAGAGTATGATATTCATATAACTGGATCTTTAAGAGAAAAATCCATTTTCTTCCCTCTTCAGGTAAACATGTTTACAGCTCCTGCACAGACGCTGGGTGGTTCAGACTCACATGTCACACACATGTCGTCAGCAACAAGAAAAGCCCCTTTCTCTGATCATCAACATTTTTAATAAGGTAAAGAGAAAAGCACTTTCCAAACTTACCTTTAGCACAGCCAAATCATGAGCTAAACATAAATATTTACACTAGGACAAGGAATTAACAACACGAGTGTGCAAACAAAAACACTTGCTAGAAAAAGCACACAGCAAAAATAAGAAAGCCCTCCTAAGTTCAAAGCAATCAAATCAACTCGTTAGCCCCCGGAAAGGCCGTCATTTGTCACCACGTTACGCCCGAAACAGTCAGGATTAGAGAGGAGAAGCACCGATGGTGACTCTGATCTATTTCAGAGACCGTTCACTGCGTATGAAAACATCTTGGATCGAAGGCGAAAGCCTTCCTATCTGTGACCCTGCACAGGAAATGCCACATAAAACCTAAAATTGCCAAGGAAGGTTACAAAATCTCCTGCTCTACATCCTATTGCGAAGAGTCGCTACGAGAACCGAACTACTTCTCCATTTTCCAGAAAATAAGTACAGAGTGGGTGTTACGAGCGTTTATTCCCCCCGCCGTGTACCTTCCAAGTGCATGTTAAAGTAACACACGTACCGAAGGGAGGGGGGGGAAAAACCCCAACGCCACAGCGGCCCTTAAGTCTGAAATGTAAATGTAATTCCTTATATAGACTGCAGCAGCCGGTCACACACGCACGGAGAGCGGAGCGGGGGCCCCCGGCCAAACCGTTACCACCCATTATTATACAAACAGGTACCTCCGAAGCCAGAGGGAAGGGAAGAAACTTCGCCGCCCGCCCCCGCCGCCCGGCAGCAGCCCTCCCTTCCC
>WAAD01029316.1:54234-117094 GCA_013389945.1 Fregata magnificens | reverse complement strand
CGGGGCTGAGCCTGTGCCGGCCCAGCTTCCCCGCGCCGGGCACCTGCCTCCGGCGTGAGAGCGGCGAGGGGGCTGTCACCGCCGCAGGGTCCTCTCTTTCCCCGCCTCTGCAGCCTGACCGCCCCGCCGGCTGCCTTACCGTAACCCGGCCGGGAAAGGAGGCGGGGGCGGGGGGCAGCGCAGCGGCGGTAGCGCGGGCCGAGTCACATCGTGACGGTAATCTTGTGTTACAGGTCTCACCAAGAAACAAACGGCTGGACGAGAGTGATGCCGTTCCCACCGTCTGTGAAAGCTGTCGTTCTTGGGCTTTCTTTAATCATACTTGCTGCTTTTACGAAGAGGAGAAGAGGTATAAAATGCTGTGCCTAAAAAATAAAAAGGGAAGGGAGCCATTTTTCACGGTTAATTAACAAACAACCTCGTTTGGGCTTAATGAACATATTTAATGTCCCAAAAATTAAAACGTTACCAGCAAACACTCCTACTATTTATTTACTCTTGCTTTTCACTTCAGGCAATAAAATAGTTTAGTAAGTTTCCATTTGTTTCTAGGCCTTCTTATTTCGGGGGTTTTTTTTGCCTTATCTTGGGATGATTCCATAGAATTTATAGTTCTGTGCTTTTGGGGAATTCTTTTATCCAAACAAATTAAATTTCAGTGAAAGCATTTCTGTTAATGGGATACTTTTAATTAGTAATTGATACACTACTGAATTTGAGGCCTTTAGCTATTCTACGTTGTCTCCCCGTGCTATGTGTTCACATGCTGTAACATATCACCTCATCTCATGGAAGCAGCGTAACATGTCTCTAGAAAATGAGCTATTGAACACTGGCAGTTTGTGGAAGGACCTTGCATCTGAAGCTTCCCCAGAAGTCAGTACAATCCAAAATGCTTAGAAAAGAGGTATAGGGCTAAAATGGATGCAGAGTTTTCAAAATTAATTGTACTCTCAGAAATGTACACGAGTCGTGGATTTGGGTATTCACATGTAAACAGTTGTTGCCCTTCTCTACAGGTACAAATCATTTATCTAATATCCCTCAATAAACTGGTAAATTTAGGTGTACTGTTTTTACATATGTATCTTTACCCAGTGTGAATTGGCTGCTGACTTCAACAATTTAATGAGGATCTACCCGAGAGTCGTTAAAGAAGGGTAACAAATCAAACAGTACAAAGTGTTTGATGGACTAATAGAAGTCATTTAAAAGCATTAGATTTGGCATTAGCTGGTAGTACTGAACCCTTAATACATGGGTAGCTAAGAACCACAACATGAAACCAACTACAAGACAAAAATGAAACTTGTCAGCAAAATTTTGAGCGAGTGAATTGCAAAGTTTAAGGCAGAATCTTGTTTTTGTCCTGCTTTAATAGTTCAACATCGTTGCTTGTCAAGTTTTTGTACAGAAGGTACCTGTGGCTGTGAAATTGCTTGCAAACAAGGGCTTAAGGCGTTTTGGAATTCTTGGATGTTTTTATCATTCTGTGGATGAATTTAACCAAAATATCATGTACAGGTTTCATGCTAAGTTTTCAGTTCCTTAAAATTTGTCATGTTGTAGAAAGTAGTTGCAAAAATAAAAATTTTAAGGTATCTGTAAATATATTTGTAGATTAGTAACAGTATTCCCCTGCATGCACACACAAAATTCCAGGCCCCTCTTTAAGCGACTTTCAGGTAGCTTTTCTTCATTGACTTTTGTCACTTTTCACCTCTGGATAAGAATTCTTGTCTCTTCATTTTGAGCAATTTATGTTTCCTAACAATGAGGAGAGAAACAGCCTCCTGGTGTTTGTTATTGCTCTTTTTCAAATGGCCATAGTGTCTGTTTGAGCATTAGTCTCTTGAGATTTCCATGTAGCTAGGAGAAACTGGTGACAACTCTTGCTGCCCATTAGTTTCTGAAGAGCAGAACCAAAACTGGCAGGAGCATTGCTAGCTCTACACTGTTATAGTTTTGATAAATGAGAAGAGAAAACCCAAGCAATCTTTGTATATGTTATCTTTGATACCAAGGAGGTCTAGAAACTAAAACAGCGGAGGATAGTCTTTTGCATCAAGTTATTGATTACCCAATCACTAGTCATTGTGGAAAGCGTCTCATTCACAACTTGTAAATAGATATGTGGATGGGTTAGGTTTGTGGGTTTTGTTTTTTTAAACTTTGATATATTTAATCCAAGCAACTGGGCGTTTCTTTGTATACAAAGTTCCCATTATTTACTGTGCTAAAAAGCATCACAATTAAGGATGCAGCTACTGTCAAAGTGTTTTGACCAAATATATTCTTCTAATCCTGGATGCAAACCCACTAGTTAAAATTCCTGCTATATTTGTAGTGTTCTGCATTACATTGTATATGTAATTTAAACTGATTTGTGCTGCAAGAATGAAAAATCCTGATTTTCTTTATGGTGCGCAGCTTTCAATCTGACTTTTCAGTCAAGGATGCAGGAATTAATTCATGTACTAATTTGCAAAATCTCAGCAAAGCAATATATTTTCTGCATCCTCCTAAATGTGGCAGGCTTGAGAATACGTTTCTTTAAAGGAGGAATTCTAAGACAGTGGTCATGCATAACAATTAGTTTGTCTCTAGTGACATAATTTTTGGGGGAATTTAGGCAACCTACATAGGCATAATGTAGGTGAAATGTCAGATTGCATAGCTGCTGTACTTCACCTTTTTTGAAATTTATTTCCATTGTCTGAAGACGGGAAATAAAATACTTCCAACAGTCACACTGGAGTATGGATGCTCGAAAACCAGCTAATGATTATTACAGTTTTTGCCATTGTAAAAATAGTCATGTATGTTGTGTTATGGTTTATGATCTCTTGAGTATGTATTATTAAATAAAAGTAATCGCTCCTCTGTTTGTATGCCTACTTCTTATTCATGTTTATGAAATGAAGTTTCACATCCTATCTTGAGTATTCTAGATTTAATGGTGTTCATTTAGTTGAATTAGTTTAGAATTACAGTGGAAAATGACTCAGTGAATTGTTTCTTGTTTCATTTCTGGTTTGTGGAGATTATTTTTTCTTTTTTTTTCTGATTTCCATTCGTGAAACTTTATTTTCACTTCCATGTATTTTCTTGGAATGTCAGTTTCTAAAATTTACTTTTCAATTGATGATTTTTTTCTTTTTTGGGATTACGCTTTTTCTCCTCTATAGAAATTGTAGTTGAAAGATTTACTAGAACAATGACCCAGAAATACGCAGCTTGACTGCAGGTAGCTGAGGAACTAACCTTGACTAAAATGTGGATTTTAGAGATATCAACATACGGTTTTAGTGCCCTTGCAGATGGTCTTTCCGTTTCTGTTTTTGCTTCCAAGTGAATCTAATAAGTTTTGATGGGATGTTGTACAGTCTCAAAAAACGGTAAATCCACTTGAAATTTGCATATTTACTTAGAGTGGAGTTTGTAAATATTTATCAAGAGAAATTACCCTTTTTTCACTTTCCTCAGCTTACACAGGGGTTTTTTTTCTGTTTCTGTACTTTACCATGAATTTATTTGTTCATTTAAAGTTTGAAGCTATGATTCCTAATAAACTGCCATCACGACAATTCACGTCAAGTCATGACTTGAGAAGGCTGTACCTGCTTGAAAGATTTAAGTATAAGGATGTAAACTGCCATAAAACATCAATGTGTACATAGCTGTACATAGCTGTACGTAGCTATAATGACTTGCATATATGCAACTGACTTTTCAAAAATCTTCCTTGTTAAGAAAAAGTGTTTGTGAAGATCACAAAGGCCTTCATAACCATTTTGTTTCTCTTGCTCTCCTTTTGCCCTACTTGTTGCATTTTGTTTTTCTCTTGGAATCAATTAACCTGTGCTGACACCTAATGTCAGGTTGGTATCCTGTATAAAATAAACGTATGAAAACATAACCAGGACCTACAATTCCATTCTTATGCTAATTTTAACTTTAGATGTGATCTCTGTTTCAGAGCCTTCACACAAGCAAAAAATGGTTTTAGAGAAGGAAAAAATTTGAAAAGGTCATTCCACATTCTTCATCCAAAAGGCAAATCTTGCGTGTTCAAAGTGGAATTGGAATGCAAATTTGGGTACAAGCATTTGATTGTGAGCAGTTGTGATTTTTGTTTGTTTGTTTTCAAAGTACCTGGAACTTCAGCTGAGAATGTTTACTTCAATACTTTATTTTCTACTACTAGATGCAGTAGCAAAATACTGTATCAAAATATTTTTTTTGTTTTAAATTATATCTGAACTTGTGACTGATCAAATTACAGTTGTAGTGGAGTTAGATTACCCGGTTTTATTAGTAGCACATTTTCCATTCATCTTTGTTTATGATGACTCTGCATAAGTGTCCTTATCCGTTATATTATCTAATTAAACACTAATGTATTGTGAATATTTTCCCATATGGTTCATGTTTGTTTCCTTCTGTAACTTACACTCTGTTTCTGATTTAGTTCTACTCTCCAGCCCTCTTGCTGTTTGCTGTCTCACAGTTTTGTGCGATGGCTCATTTGGCTCTCGTTTGGAGTTATTCTCTTTGTTATGATATCTGTACAGCTGGCTCACTCGGCTCTTTAAATCCCAACTTAAAATTGATTTCTTAATTATTTCATTGCATATTCTTCTCACTTATATTCGGGTTTTTTAATTGCTGGAACACATTCTCATGTTAGATGTTATTCATTTGTTATCTCTCATTTGTCTTTTGTTTTTTCTCACTGCAGAGCGCATAATACTTCTGCAGGAAATGTTAGTTAATACATAAAGGAAAGCTGTTGTTTTGGAGCTGCTGTAGTTTTGGAGCTTGCAGCATGTATTCTGAATATACAGAATTAACATAAAGAAAACCAGAAAAAAAGAATCTGCGCGTCTACCAAAACAAACAAGTAAATACAATTAAAAGTCTAATTTTGCTTAAGAGACCTCAACAAATCATCAGCCAATGCCATAGGGAGAAACGTAGATACTGTAATGGTTATTTTCTGAGATGTGAACTGAAGCTTTGGTGTACTCAGCATAGTTGGTCTGATTCTCCTGCCTGCCAAGGTAAGGGTCTGTCTGTTAGATACAAACATATGGTATTAAAATGGACAATAGTATGTTTGAAATTCAGGTGCAGAGACCAAGTTTGTTGGCACTATAGCACTATAGAGCTGTGTAAAATCTAGTGTAATTATATCTGAGTTTAGTTTACTGGAGCAGGGAACAGGTTCAGTGCAAGAATGATCATGTATTGATAAAGTATTGGAAAGGGATTATGATTCTTATGTAAGGCTATGCATATCAGGAATTTTTGGTTGCAAGATCAAACAAGGAAAGCCTAGTTTGGATCCATCCAAACAATAAACTTTTCTTTTTTCCCTTGTGGAAATAAAAGCCTAAAAAGGTTTTATGTGGGATCAAATAGAAAATGTCTTTTTTACCCAAGTATTAAAAGCTTAGATTAGAGCAATTGTTACAAGCAGAGCAGGTGGTCCAGGGATTTCCATGAACCAAATGATTTGAAAATTCCCTTTATTAGGTTCCCTCTTCTTACTGAGGAGGTTTGAACAGAGATGTCTATCATGGGCAGTACCCTAAATCACTGGGCTTTAGATATTCTGAAGAACTCCCATTTTTTTTTATCAGTGCTGACTAACTGTGTAAGTACTGGAAGAAGGACAAGAGCTCCTGCGTCATCTTAAGAGAAGTACTTTGAAATACCCTCTGCCCTTCTCACCACTTATCTAACTGTTCTGGCCATTAGGTTATCATCTTTCTCTAGTTCAATGACTATTTTAAGTATTTTATAGATACAAAACCATTCATCAATATAGATGAAGACCACCTGAATTGTTGTCTTTAGGAAGGTGAATTGGCATCATTGCTGAATGATGATGATTCAGATTTCTTTGAGAAGAGGATAGAATCGAACCTTGGTTTTTAATATCCTGGACGAACTCAGTGACTGCTGGGATTTCATATTAAAGATGGATTACACCCAACATTTCATGCCCGTAGGGCATGTTCTGAATGGCCCAAATCAGTTTCTGTGGAGCAGCCAGGTGGAGAAAAGACAAGCTTGAAATCTGCAGGTGGTTGGGTAGAGTGAAGAGCTAGACAGCTGTAGGGATGACCAGAAGCAGATCTTCACATGCACGGAGAATTTAACTGAAAAATCCTTAGTAACTAGGATTAGCTAAAAGCTGAAAGCGGTAATGGAGAGATTTGTTTGGATTTAGATGCCTGCAGGATCTTGTCTGACCACTGTTTTGCAAATACAAAAGCTGTCTGGAGTAATAAAATTTGATGTGTTTTAGGTAATTTTATTTCTATTTAAAAGATTCGTTACCTATCTCAGTAGCTGTTGGTTGGCATTCACTGAAGCAGTTGATTTCTTGCAGGAGATGACTAATTCACGTTTAGTAACCACGGTAGATGATCATGCGTGGGACTTAACTGCCTTATGTAGAGTTTTACTTCTGGGCTAGTCCCTCCACACTGCCTTTGTAGTTAGTGGGGATCTAGTCAGTAGAGCCTGGTATACCTCACAAGCATCTAAAGTTAAGTGGGATGAATCCCACTCCGTCTCTTACTCTTGACCTCAGTCCAGTCAGTGAGATATGTTTTCCTGTCATGAGATTGTTGGGGTTTATGGAAATTACTTCATCTCTCTGCTCTAATTTTAACTCCCAGTTTTGTAGGGTGAAAAGTCCTAGAATTTGTTGCCTCACCTGCAACTGGTGTCTTTTTTGCCAAGTATCTTTAGACACCGTTCCCTGATAAGGCCATACCAGCTCTGTGGATTTTCGCATAATGTACCATATTATCACACAACACCAAAGGCGACAAAAGCATTTGTTATGGCGTGAAAAAAATTCCTTTTTTTTTTTTTTTTAATATTTGTAATCCAGCCAAATGTTTATAAAACATTTGGGCAGTCAGCATAGAGAAGATAACTGTGAAAACCTTATTCTGCAAAGATGTATAATTCAAATGCTCAAAGTTTTTTCCTGCAGCCAGGTGTGCTTGTATTTGGATTCATCATTGCAGCATCTTGAAGAAGGGGACAGAAGAAATTTGCTTAATTGTTATTAATAATAGTACTTTGGTGCCATGCCATTTATTCTAAATAAGGTCAAGAACTTCATGGGATTCATTGCTAATTTTGGGTGTAAGATTAATTTGCAAAATGGAAAAGCTCCTCACTACAATAGCATTCTTCACCATGAATCCAGGACTATGCTTACTTGCATGCTTCACCTTAGACTGCTTTATCTTTAGTTGGTGATTGCTTCATAAAGACTGCTCTGCTCCTCAATAGTATTTATAGGTTCTGTGATGTTTTTATTTTAACGTTGTTGCTTGCTTAAATGTTTATTCCAGAAGGTCTGAAAAATTATGTTTGCAATGACTGTTAATTTCCCCTATGAAAGGTAGCTTATGCACAACTATTTTTCAGAGTCTATTTCAAGACATTTAACGACAGTCCAGTCTTAATCTGAGTCAGACTAAATCACAATCACATTTTCTCTTGAATAGTAATGCACTACATTAGTTTTACAGCCTCTGAAACTGCATTTTAAGGATATATGCATTGCTTGGGTCTCCATTCTCCTCAAACTGGTGCATACTGATATGAATCCTAAGCGAATGGTTTTGGCGCTGTTTTCCCAGCCTCTTTTTCCTGTGGTATAGTGATGGATAACCCTTTCTGTTGACTTGGGCAAGACTGAAGGAAAAAAAGCAAACAGGCAGACCTGTCCATCTCTGTGACTACCTAGACTGAAATGCCAAACTCAGCAAACAGGCCATTCTTCATGCATAGAAGAAAATACTAGACAGAGTATGCAGCCAGCCAGGGATTCCCAAATGTACCAGAGCAAAACCCATGGCTAAACTGAAATGGAAATATTTTATGTAAATTCATCTGTGTGTTCTTTTTCTTGCTTGCTACTCGATGCTGTCTCTCACGTCCTACTGCACAAGAGCTCAGGGTGCCTTTCTTCACTAGCTTTCCTTACCTTTCAGAATATTAAAAAATATGCAAAACAATTTTAGATAACATTTATGATGTATATCTGTTGCTATATATACACACACATGCATAAAGCTATTTTTAAAGATTAGGAAGGTCACAAAGTCATGGGCTTGGCCTAGATTCGTGATCCCTTGCTTATACCCGCATCTGCCTGCCCCATCCCTCCCCAAGAGATTACTACCACCACAGCCGAGGCTGCCATTCAAATCCCCATGTATTAGCAAACTGAAAACAGTGGTAGTTCAAATTAAAAGTACTACGCTGGACCAGCAGCTGCAGACTCAGTCTTTCTCCCATTTATTTGAAGTGGCTGAAGAGGTTACCATTTCCAGTTGTATGATCAATGTTGTTTTCAGCTGCTCCAGCTATATCCAGCATGGATGGCAGCATTAGAGAATGGAAATATTAATGATTCCCTTTTCAGTCACAGAGTTTTAATTTTTATCCCATATTATGTTAGCTACATTACCCCATCTCTTCCTGCACCTTGAGAAGATGTGTCACTCAACAATGTATTAATATATCTTTTCTCCTTGTTCAAAATAGTTCCCAAATCGTAATCATGCAGCTTATGCAAACCCCACTCTGAAGACAATCTTGGAATTTTCATGGAAGACAGTTCTAGGCAGATGCTTACGTTTGATTTTGGCTTATATGACATGCAATATGTGGAAGGTCATACATCATGTCGGACATGTTTCATTCATCAGAGTTGGCTTCCCAAACGCTTTGAGAAACTAGCCAAAATCACAACATGGGAAATTCCTTAACCAGGAAGAGTGTTTGAGGATTCATTTGGACTTTCTTGTTCCAACAGCATCTACTATAATGATAACTACCAGCTCGGGGTATACATCTCTGCCTCTCTGCAGGGGAGTAGCATGGGGGAGTAGGTAACAGAAAAGCTCCAAGTACTTTTTATTCCACTTTGCTGCTGGGAAAAGATTCCGATTTATCCAAACCTTTTGCTCTTCCCCATCAGAATCTCAACAAACTCATCAGGAAGCTCTTTCTTCCTCAATTAAAAGAATGTCAAAAACACTTAATTTCCCTTTTGCAGTCCTACTTGGATCTAAATCTGCATTTGACATTTCATGCTACGCCCAGTTCCAACAGATGTAGGCTCTGTGGCCTTACAATTAGGTACTATGTTAAGTGATATCTAATTTTAGGAGATGCCATATGGCTTTCCCTGTATTTTCCTAGATAGTTTATGAAAGGTAAGCATGCTGTTTCATTACAGAGATCCATCACTTCCTGCAGTCATGGGAAGGCTCATGCTTCCGCAAGAGGAGCCAGTGCTCCTTGAACCGCAATCCATCACCAGATGTAGAGCCCTTCCTACCTCCCAGTTACCGATATGATCTCAAAAAGAAAACACAGGGATTAATTAATATCAGGACATTGATCTGGAGCCTGAGAATATAAGTTTCAGGATGATGATGATGATGTAGCAGTCATTTTTCTTTCTTTCCCATTAGAAGATCCCATTTGATTTTAGGGACTAGTAATCTCCAATTTTTAAGTCACTATTCGTTTCAGTGTAAAAGACCTCTCTTCTGTTATCTGACCATCTGGGATCCTTTTATAAGAAAAACATCATTCCAGTATTAGAAAGAATATTTCAGCTTGCCATATTTAATTGGAACATTGAAGCAAGATGCAAAGCAGTATCAGATGAAAGCTAAACTCCTCTGTTAGATGCTAAGTGAGTATAACCTTCCTGTCTAAAGAGAGTCAAAGAGTTTAAGAAATTACTGGCTTAGTGTTATGCAGAAAATAGTAAGGAGCAGTCATTTAATAATAATAATGATATAGTTAAATATAATTATAATAAAGCACACAAAGATTAAGATACGTTGATTATGATATACGTTAAGACATCTTAGGGATTAAGATATACGTTGAAAAGAGTGTCAGGTTTGTCTCCATGCCTCTCCCATTAGGGATTAGATCCCATTCCACAAGGCTAAAGGTAGTCTCCTTGTTATCATTTTCCATTATGAAATTTTCGGTGCTGCTCTGTCAAGCGCTAACCACGTGTTTCCTAAAGAGTCCATCTGACCAGTTGTCAGCTGCTCTGCTTGCTGGCGGCACATCCGTCACTCAGAGTGTGTTCCCTCCTCACCTGACAGTGCTGCTTATCCAACTGTTCCCGGAGTGGGAATCTACAGAAGGCGCTTAAAGAAGAGAGAGAGGAGGCCGTTCCCCGGAAAGCAGCTCTTTGAGATGAACAGAAGGAGGTTTTTGGCCGGTGCCTCACCACATTCTGCTGAGTCAAGTCAGCATTAAGTGAATACAAATTCTCCCTTGGGAGTCCTAATTACAGCTGAGGATCTGAGGAAGTTATGGAAGGAAACAGGAGGGCTGGAGTGCTTTCATAGTCTCTTCTTTTGAATATCCAGGAAAAATACAAGGAGAGACTCATGACCCACGGCACCCGAGAACTGCAATTGCAGGTCGTACCCAGCTTCACCCCTATTGATTTCATCCTCAGGATTCCTATTGGAGAAGGATTTTTGGGGTGACCAATTAATCAGTAGCAAGTCCCTACAGAGCTGGCTGTCGTGGGCATTACTGTAAGATTTGCCAGCATCAGTGCTGTATCTCTTGTACACACAGCTGCTGGTGCTTAGTGTCCATTTCTCCTTGCTTAAATTGATGCACATGGCATCTGCTTTTTTTTTTAGTGTATTTAGTATTTTGTAACAATTTATATCATTATAAGAGTGCTTCAATGCAACTTGTTGAGAGTAACCAGCCTGTAGTTGCCCTTTGTTCATCTAAGGGCAGTAAAAAGTAAAGAGCAGTTACGGTCCTTTCTTGGAGTGACACAGCTGAAATAAATCCATTGCCCAAAACGTAACGGTAGGCAATATTGTCTGGAGTCAGCGGTGCAGATGGAAGGAGGGATGGGTGGAAGTGGGTGTCTCTGGCACACAGCCTGCAAAGCTGTTCATGAAAAGGCAGAGAGAAGCAACAAGAGGAGAAGTAAAAATGTGCTTTGGCTACAAAGTCCAGCAAAAGAACTTTTTTGGCAAAGTGCTGGCTAAAAACAGGCTTGAAATGGCAGGCAAAGAAACTGCCTTCTAGTGTTTGATTCCTGCTTGGTTAGAGGATCCATAAACCAGAGGTTTCTGAAAACTCTTCCGANCCGGGGCCCCGGGGCACCCCTCTGTCAGCCCTCCCTGCAGCTTGGGGAAAGCACCCGTTGGCGCCCTATTCAGCAGAACAAAGACGCAAGATCAGGTTGGAAGACCTCCTAAAGCATCAGCCGGTGATTAAGGATCCTCAGTTGGGAAGAGCCTAGAGCCAGGGTGATGACCTGTGTCTGGGAGGAAAAGGTTGGGCTTTAAGTCAGTGTCGGGAGGTGGAGAACTCGCGTTGGGTTTTCTTTGGGTTTGGTTTTTGGGGGTTTGGAGGGTTTTTTTGTTTTGGGGTGAGGGTTTTTTTGGTGTTTTGTTTTGTTTTCTCTCTCATTTTAAATATCCTTACTTTATATTCCTGTTTTAGAATGAAGTGCTCCAAATTAGTGAAGCACAGATAAAGAACAAGAGAATTTCCAAATATTTGAACTAGTAATCATCCCTAGAATTTTGAGTGCGAATTTTTGATACACGGTGTTACAAAAAAATAACAAAGCTACCTGTGGTGGGACATCAGGGAGACCTCCCAGAAAATTCACGGAAAATGAGCAGAGTCTTGAATCTATCAAAGTGAAAGTCCGATGGGGTATGATCTTCATTTTCTGGCACACGCTGCCTTGCTTTCAGCCATTTTTTGCACTTCGTTTTTGTCCGTCCACTTTCAGATGTGACTAATCTCCCCTGGGTGGTGATTCCAGCACTGCTGCAGAAACCTTCCTGCTGCACATTCAGTAATAAAAAATACGGCACAACAGGTTATATTTAACAAGGAAAAGAGGAATAGAAAGTGGTACATCTGCACAATGAATATAATATAGCATTGACTTGGAATTTCCTGACTTCAGCAGTCCCTCCAAAATAATAATGCATTAATAGAATTACACTTAGCTTTCTGCTTTTAAAAGGAAAGTATTTGAAAGCAAAAGTCTTTTCATCTTCCAAGTTCTTCTGGCTCTGTGTGTGAGATAGTGGAAATAACACAGGACTGTGTAACCACAGCAAACAAGTGGGGTGGGAATTCTGTAGCTGCTCAGCTGGCCTGAAGCAGAGCGGTAGTGAAGGAGCAGCCTGGATTTTGGATTTAATAGGTGGAATTTTTTTTTCCCCCTAAACTCCATTCATTTCTATGGATGAAAATAAAATTACTCTGTTGTAGGCAGAACTGGTGGTGACCTATAATTAAGGATGTCTGACATTTCCATTATAAGAGGCAAGTTTTAGCTGGCTATAATTTCAGCTGTTGGTCAGTTTAAATTTTAACTGATTAGGCAGGAGTTTCCTTTTCTGGATATCTCCTGAAATCTGACGTTTTTGGGAGGGCTGCAGCAAAGACTGAGAAGCTCAGCAAATTGTTCATCAGTATCTATAAAGCAGTTAAGCAAAAATACATTATTTTGACCATATAGAGAAGCTCTAAACTCCTTGCTTAAAATTTGGCAAAAAAGTCACCCTCTTGTTGGGACGTCTCTTCTGCTATCTGTGGAAAATCTCAGCTGATACACAGGCAGTAGAAATTTGTTCAAATTTAGCACATGGATGTGCAAAAAAAAGAATCCATCTACTCCGAGCATGCTCCAAAGCAGGGACAGAATTAGCTCACTGAGGAACACTTGATTGATCCACCAGTAAAAATGCTGAAAGGCAGCAGAAATATGTACATATTTAACCTCCCAGCAATTTTAACTTTAGTGGGGCTTAGCTGGTGGAATGTATAAAGTTATTTTCCTTCCCTGTTTCACCAGTAAAATTCCCTGATATAGACAAAACTTCAGTGTAGACTTTATGGTCTTTCTCATAAACGAATTTTGTCTTTAGCGTCGCTGTAAAACCAAAAACATGACCCTCTGACTCACTGACTTCTTCCTAGGTGTTTTTCTCGAAGGTATTACCGAATGCTCTTTGGGTACTGACATTTTTAACCATATTAGTAAAAATATCGACGATGTGTAAAGATGATGTAATTTTGGGATCTCGGTCAGTGGAAATCAATCGGCGTTATCTGTATATAGCACTACGTCTTAGCTCCATTCTCCATTAAGTCTGCTTTTAATATCCAGCCCATTGCTACCGAACAGGAATATTATTTATGTGCCATAGTCAGAGGCCCTGGTTCTGAAGCTTCCTCAGTGCTCTACCAAAGTACAAATCCCTTCTGCTCTTCATTGTCTATGTATCCTCCCCCGATTAGATTTTTTCCGTCATCAATAAAATCTTCTAAGAAATAAAAAGGTATAAAACCTGCATTACTACTGGTAAAAAACCAGCCTTACTATTGTTTACAGAAGCAATGCCAATCTTTTGTTTTCATGATAAGAGAGCAAATGTGTTTGTTTTCCTTCGCAGGTTATTCAGCGTGTCAATAATTTAAGATACTGGGTTTTGACACTTCACTGTTTTCCCGTGGGAGTATTTCGAGATAAGTTCACAGACCAACAGGTTTTAAATAAGACATATTGCTCCTGGTTTGGAACCAGCTCTTATAGCTGTGTGTACTGTACACCGAACGCCAAGGGGCCTGACTGACAGGCTAATGCCATCATTGCCAAGACTCCCCAAGACACTGGTGGATATTGGGTCAGGCCCTAGAGGTTATCTGGCTTCTTCCATTTAATTGCAGGCTTAGAGCAAGCCTGAGCAGCTTTTCCTGTGGTGAGCTTAAGCGTGGGGTCAGTGCAAACACATATGTTCTTGTGGCTTTGTTGGACCTAGAAAAATCCGGTGGGAGTATGTATGCAACTTAGTCGTGACTGCTGCAAGCTGTGAGCATGACCAGGGACATTGCAGAGCTTCAAAACTTTGCTGAAGACTATGTTAAGGTTAATGACATTGGATATGCAACTGATTTACAGCGTGCTGAAAGCATCCCTCCTATATATAATATATAGAAGAATAAACAACGTGATCTGGGACATTTTTGATGTGCAAATTTAACACATTGCTGCATCTTGAAATAATCTAGGAAGTTTTGTTTGGTGTTATTTTCAGACTAAAGAGATAATACTGATCTTCAGTAATTAAAAATCACAATGTGTATGGTGCTTACAAGTTCTAGAAGCTAAACCACAGTTTTGTCTACCACTTTCGTGGTATCCACCTACCGCATGTCCTATTATTTCGCTTAAGGGGAAAAAATGTGCTGGCATTATTATTTTCCATCTGTCCCATAACCCCTGATATTGAGCTTCTAACAAGCTCAAAGCAGACTAAACAGGTCACAGTCAAAACAGTAAGGTTGCTTTTCATGCATTCTTTAAATCAGATGTTTTCATTATAGTTTTTAGTTTGTTTGCTAATTAGAAAACAGGTCCACAATGTGGTATCTATCTTCTTCTATTTGAATCAATAAACAGAGGAGTCATGAGAAAGGGACATCTTCCCTTCGGGGAGTCTTTTCTTGTTGATGTTGACTCAGGTTGTTACTGCTTATTCTTGTCTCCTTTCCTCTTCTGCCTACTTCCCTGTCTTTTCTCTTTCAGTTCCCCCTCTTGTTTCCCAGTGTGAGATCTGTTGCCTTACACATAGCATGTATGCATTTGTCCTTCATATCTACCTGCTGTGTCATGAGTGTGCTGTATTTTTCAGTTTGCCTTCTGAAAGTAAGCTCTTTAACCAGGCTGAATGCCGCTTTTTAAGCCTATAAAAATTTCAAACGTGAGTTTCATTGAAACGAGAGAAATACTTCAGCTATAAATAATGGATATGCACTTTTAAATAACTTGTGAGACCTGTTTGGAATTATCCCGAAGGTTTGCCTCCCACCTGAAAATCACAGTGCTGGCTGAGAAATGAGTACGTCATGTGCTTGCAACTTGACTAAATTGAGATAAGTTACTAAACGCTCTCACTTTTTTGGTTTGCTCTGTGCTTTGGACGGCATAGTCAGATTTTATAACTTCTCTTTTATGGTTAGCTGAGTCCGATTCCTGCAAAGACTTAACGTGTATATTTAACTTGATTTTGGTTAGCTGTCTGTGTAAAGACTTTTTAGATTTGGGACCCTGATTAGTTTCTTCCTTGCTGAAAAGACCGCTGTAAATTTCAATAGGGAAACAGAAAAGTCCCTTAATTTTTAAGGAAGCTTTTAAAACAATGATTTGAGGATGTACTATTTAAAGTGAATTGCATCACATACTGGGTTATTTTGAAACAAAAAATGTCTGAATAACAGTGACCTGCTTTTTGTGTGCTCAGGCTTGCTACTGCACACTAGGAAATTCAGAAACTATTTGTAAGGGAGCGAATAATCAGAAATTCAAGTGTAACCAAATGCTGTGGGGCTCGAGGCCTGCAATTCCCACTCGTTTAACCACGAGCGCAGGATATATTGGGTCCCTGCAGACTCTAGACACACCTTGCTTGTACTCTGTGTTGCTCCTGTGTGTCAGCTCTGAAGCGCTTCTCCTGTGATCTGGAAATAAAGAAAGGTCAGTTAAAACAAATACCATAAAAGGACACAGTAGAGTTTTTCAAATTTTAGAGACATTAGCTATCTTCAAATCCCCTCACTAGACCTACATTAAAATAATGATCGCAACCCAAATATAGAACATTTGAATCGTCCTTTTCCAGGCCAGATGTACTATGTTATGTAATACCATTTTAGGGTGATTGCTGGAGCTTGGAGTAAAAGGAAAATGAACATATTGTAGATATTGTTCCAAAGAGCAAACATCATAAAAAATGTTATAAAACTCAATGCCTTGAGCAAAAAATTTTAGCAAACTCAAGTTCTACACAGAGCCTTGCCTACATACAGGCTGAACTCTCCAGCAAGGTACAGTGCAGCCACAGGCCCCAGAGGTTATAAAATGAGAGCCCAAATACACATCCCTACACCAGCACACTTTACCCAGATACAAAAGCACTGTAACTCCTAAGCGCTTATTCCTCCAGGCACGGCACATCTCTTCAGTTAAATCCACTACAGCAGAAATTTTCTCCATATGCTTTTCAAAACACTATTAAATAAAAACCATCCAAGCAAGTAGTTGTTGATACGTATGCGCAACAGACTTCCCAGAAATTCTTTGTAAATAGAGCATCAGTGTTTTCCACTGTTTGCAGGGAGGAAATCTGCTGAGTTCAGACAGCTGTAATCAAATCCACATTGCAAAGTCACAAATAGAGAAACAAAGGACAATCACTGTCCATTTTTTCCACTGCGGATGCATTAATCAGACTCCATTTTCTTCACTGCTTCAGATGGCTTTCTCAGGGTGACGTCCCAGCCTCCCGCCTCCGTCGGTTACGTAGCTGTCCCCTCCATCACTGCAGCCAGAGCTGGGACAGCACTCTTGCCACTTGAAGCATTTCATGGTTGTGATCCCAAGCAGAAGACCAACATCTACACAGAGCATTAGAGAGGCAGATGTACCAGGGGAAAGACTTGGAGCATCTACATTAAGTGTCTGAACATGTATAGGGAGGACACCACAAGAGTCACCTAGCTCAGTCGACTCGGGGAGCATTTCTTCTCTTTCAAATCTCTTTTCACTGTGAAGAAAATTTTCTTCCTTTTCAGGCATTCTGTAGCAAGGGCAAAAATAGGAACCCAGTTATGCCTGGCCTCTCTGCAGGGAGGTGAGAGTGGGTGAGGACAGAGGGTGCTGTGCTGCGGTTATGCCTAAGGCACAACCTGCACAGGAACTCCCTGTCCCCGACGAGAAACGTGACCTTTAGCGACTCACTTGTTCTCAGAGGGGATGGCAGAGCAGCTACACTCTGCAAGAGAAGCCGGGGAGGCTGTATCTGAGCTCTGTTCCCTGAAGGGCTAAGCCTTGGGGTGTTTATATTTTAGGCACCCTTTACCTCCACCTTGTAGACTCATGAGGCAAGAGAGGATAAATAGTCTTTCCCAGGGCTATTTAAGAGAAACCTGCTTCCCTCTAGGAGAGGGACTCAGCAGTAAATGGGCAGCATTTGTAGGCTATTAAAGTACCCCCATGGCTTCAGGCTCTTCGTAAGGCTGACTAAGGGGTAGGAGGAATAGGCAGGAATAGGTAGGTAGTTCGGGCACAGCAGTTACTGGTGATGTGCCAGCTCTTTTTGCCATACGCTTTGTCTCTGGACCCAACTAACTGGGCCCGTCTGCGCCCAGTCTGAGATCTCTGACTTGGCTCTGGGAAGGCTCTGGGAAGGCTGGTGTGCCTGCACAGCCCTCAAGCATTGTTCAGAAAAGCCAGCGTGGGTTTTCAGACCCATTTAGTTCTGCAAATGTGTTTCATTGCTATGGTATTTCTAGATCTGTGCCCTTTTTTTCCTTTAGTACCAATAACATCGATAGGAGACATTTAAAGAGAGCAATCTTATCTCCCCTCTGGCTTTATTTAGCAGGTTTTTTAGTCTCATAAGGTAGTTTACTCATAAAATAAACTGCTTAACCTTGTAGCCTTCCTCTGCACCTATCCCAATTTGACTGTCTTTTCTGAATGTGAGCAACCCAGTTATTCAGAAGATTTGAAGAGAGGTGTCACCAATGCCTTGGACAAGGGCCTGAATTCTTCCCATGCTCTACCAAGACTTTTTTGTATCCTGTGATCATGTTTTGCATCCTATGATCATGTTTGTCATTTCTCAGGACCGCACTGACTGGTAGGCTGCGGTACTCCTGTGATCAACCAGCACGTTCATGCTTATCTCCCTTCTCTGTTGGTTCCATTTCGTTCTTGTTGTTAGTTGAAGCTCTTGATCTCACACTTTCTACTTTTAAGTTCCAGCTAATTTCTATTACCTCACTCCCCCTTTCTGACTCTTTCTGAAAAAAATACGCTATATTGATGATGCCACCTTATCCTCATTATTATCTATTAATTTTCTTCAAGGCACTGGTAATTTATGTAAAATAATAATGTAAAACTCTAAGTAGGAGAATCAGGAGGCCTTGCTCTTTTTTGAGTTGCATCAATTCAGATAAGCTTAGACACCGTATGCCTGCCTGCCTGCTGCACCAGGGCTGGTAGCTTATGGAAAGTGAGTGTTGCAGTAGCTGGCAGCACACACGGAGTCTGCAGCTCACAGGGAATCACTGTAGGGTTTTTATGCAATTGATTAAATGATATTGTGCACAGTCATCAAAAATGGAACTTCACAATATATGTAATGATGTGCTTTGTTCTAATTTTTGCCTGCATAATATCAGAGGAACATCTATTTCTAGATAAAATAAATGTAAATGAATATAACCAAGCCTGACAAAGTTATCAGACTTTCCAATTGCTGGAGGTAAGCTGAGAGAATATAATTTCCCCATCCTGTTCCCAATAAAATATTTTAAAAACTCACAGGTGGAGGATTTGCTGCTTTACGGGGCCCATACAGCAGGTCTCCGAGTGGTCATGCAGCAGAAACAGGAGTGATCCTTGTGTCCTGCAAAGGTGGGTTTGACGAAGTGGTAGAGATTTTATAGTAGCTGAAATATAAATAAAGGAGAAAGGCAAATGCCTGAGGATGAGTCAGCCAAGAGGTTAATGCATTTACTCATAAGTGGGCTGTTTTGTAGATCACACCGAGACTCAGAAACCAAGATAAGGCTGCAGAGTCTGTGCTTGAACTTTTTAGAAATCTTTGATTAATTGCTAGAGGATGACATCTAAAATGTCCCTGCTCCTTTCCTTCTTTCTTTTATTCAGCTCCTATTTCTTTGGCTTTCTGTTCTCTTGCCTTTTTCTTTTTCTCTTTATTTTTTTTTCTTTAATTAAATATAAATAAAAAGGATTGCATGTTCTGTGCTGTCACTTATGATATATAACTTCTCACCAGCAATCCCAGATTCAGTAGTGATTTTAACTGACAGTTTGTAATTAAATAAAGATAGAAGGTTTATAGGTTTCAACTGCATATCTGCATTTCTTGTCTTCTGGGTGGCTTTTGCAAACTTAACAGTGTGTAAATCAGGACTTTTTTACATGTGTACATGTATAAATATTTCTGCTTTTATATCTGATCAGGTTAGTATTATTTAGGTCACCTCTAGTCAAGAAAGCTGTGCTAGTATAGCAAAATCAGCTAGGGGAGTGATTGGATTTTTTTTTTTTTCCTTTCTGACTGGGGAAAATCTGAGTTTAACGTACAGTGAAACTAGAAGAATCCCCACAAGGACATAACAAAAATTCATGCTTTTTCTGGGAGAGCTTATTTTCCTTTGGGTAAAGCTCTACAGGTAAGATTACTCTTCCCACTCCCCCCTACCCCCCCCTTTCCTATCGTCTGTACCCTGCTTCTAAACGAGGCAAGGCTGCCAGCATGGCTGCGGCAGTGCAGCTCTGTCGGCAAACTTCCAGCTGGAGCCAGAGACAACACTTCTCCGGTGCGGCGCTGCCATGGGTTGGACTTTCGGTATGAGCCGGATCCTTCCACCGCCACTCAGGCTGGGAGCAGTGGGTCAGCCGGGGGTGAGAGGAGGAGTGGCAGGAGCCAGCCCTCCATGCCTGGGGAGGCTCGGCAACCTGCGGCAGCACTCCCAGATCCCTGGCAGGATCCGGCCGTTGGCGGCTGCCGAGCCGATGTGTTTCCCCGCGTCCTGCCAGCTCCAGGCAGACAGACCGGCCGCGAGAACAGCTGCAGAGCAGGAAGCGAACCCAGAAAGAGCTGAAAACTGATTTTGAGCAGCAGCGGTCGGGATGGAGGATGCCTGATGCAGCTCTGCTCCCTCAACTGTGTAACAGATTCCCAGTGGGACCGTGCATGCACCACGATGGCAGCTTATAGCCCTCCTCCAGGAACGTTTCCGTGCTAAACGTCAGGAAGCAAACCTGAATGCATTCACCTACATTCAAACAGGCAAAAAACTTCTGGGCACCTTGCGTCATTTAAAAAAATTTAGTACTATAATTTTCACAATATAAAATCCAATGACCTGAAGGTGAAATTATTTTCTTCTTTAGCCTTGTAGTGAGTTGGCTTTCTGAGGAGAGGCCTCTTCTTTTATTATCATTCTTCAGTGAGATGGCTAGCATTTCTTCATGGAGGTGATCTGCATTGCCTCCCCAGGAGACCTGAAACGGTCCCGCCAGTTCTGCTTGGAAAGCCACGCCGCAAGGCGACCTCAGCTCCAGGTACACTTTCCATTGAAGAGGATGCTATGAAACAGGCAAATTGATTCCATCCTGGGTCCTGTTCACATCTAACTTGGCAATCCCACTTCATGTTAGCAGAAGTACTAAAGACTGGGAAAACTTAGTTTATGCTATTCTGCTACAGAGCTCACTGCAGCCTTCCTATTTTGTCTGTATTTACTCCCTTTTAGTATCAGTACTGCTCACTGGGAATTTGTTATGAAGTAAAAGCCTTAAATGCAAACTACTTCCCAGGCCAGTAAGAAATATTTAAACACTTCAGGCATTCAGTCTGTGATTCAGAGATTTATTTATAAAACTGTTGATTTTGGGACACTAAACCATTGCATTTAAACTGCAAAAGTGAGTCACATTTGTGGGAGGTAATTACTACCAGAAAGTACAACTAACTTTTGTAGGTTTCTCTGTAAAATGTCCACTTATGATCTGCAGCTACTAAAAATAACACGCTTTGTTGAATTTCAGCACAAGTTATCTTTACAGAATTATGTGGCTTTACACATATATTCTGTTTTCCTGACATATGATAAAATAAATGACTCACATGCCTGAGAATTTATTTGGGTGTTTTATGTGGACTGTCCTGACCAGGTAACTTGTTCAGCTTATATACTTTTCATGACAACCAAAGACTTTGTGGTAACTGCTAGAGAAAAGCCATTTAACATGGGAACAACGATTGTAGCTAGCACTTACAAACACTGTTTGTTCATCAGAAAGGTCTCTGATTTCTTGTATCATCCAAAACCACAATAATCTACTCAATCTGTTCTCTTCTCTGTGGATCTTGGGAGCTGAGGGACTTCCAGATGTCCAACACCTGCAGAAGCTACTTGCAGAGCAGGAGGGAACTTTCCGCCTTATCCCTCAGTCATGACGGAGGAATTCAAGTTTATTTAACTTGTGGTCACTTAGCAGCACTCCCTACTAGCAGATGAGTCAGATGCTATGCCACCTATCCCAAGAGAATACCCTGCAACTGGGTTCAGAAAAATAATGCAATCCATCCTGGCATACTAGGCTTTGAACATCTTTTCCCATGTCAATCAGGGAGAACTTAAGGTGCACCGTAAACCCAAGCAGCCTTTCATTGCTAGCAGACCAAAACTGGAGTTACTATGCAGAATTTAAACCACAGTCCTCTGAATATCTCCTTCCCCTCCAA
The DNA here is from genome assembly GCA_013389945.1 of Fregata magnificens. Classification (NCBI taxonomy): domain Eukaryota; kingdom Metazoa; phylum Chordata; class Aves; order Suliformes; family Fregatidae; genus Fregata; species Fregata magnificens. The sequence goes on along the minus strand of WAAD01029316.1, from coordinate 95,672 downwards.
AATGGGCAGTTATAGAAGAGGCCTTCCTTTAAAAACTGCAGTTACCTCTGTGTGTGATTTGCCAGGAATCAGGTAGTCTCCACTACATTTCCCAGGAATCTTGTGACCAGATCACAGTCAGGAAGTCTTTCCCCTGTTCTCCCTGCTCCTCCAAAGTGAATCCAGCTCCCACCCACTGCATAGCCTCCGTGAGGTGATGGGGGTCAGAGGTGGGGAGGATGGGACTTGCACTTGCCTTTCCATGGCTTTCTGAGGAGGCAACTAAATACTATAATCCTTAACTATGCCTCTTTGAGCAGCTCCACCCTATTCTACCCATGGTTCTTGGACAAATAAGCACTTGGTTTATTTTTCCTGGCTTTTTTTTTTTCCTCTTTCCTAGCATCAGTTTTTAATTACCAGCTGGCTCTGGGAAATGTGCTGCACTTGGCCATGGCAGCGGGGCTGGCTGGCAGAGGGTTTATCCACATTAAGGGAGCTCCCCATGCTGCTGGGATGCCACTCTGATGTACCCACTCAGGAGGAGGGCTGGGTGAGTGTCAACCCACACTTTGAGACACCACGCATAGCGGGACATCAGCTGGTGGACAGGGAAGGTCAGGACTGTCTCTCGTCAGCATGGAAGTGGACTTGGGTATACTTCATATTAAGTAACAAGTTTTGTCTTTGAGGTGTTGTATCAGTACTACTTGCTACAGCAGAGTAGGGTTGGAAGGCAAATTGCCTTTTCCCTTGAATTCATTCTACAGGAATGTAGGAATTATGATTTCAATCTGATTAATGGCCCACTCAGTCTAGCGTCTTCAGCCAAGGAGCAAGAATCCCCAAAGCTTCAGAGAAAGAGAGAAAACCTGGTAATAAATATTTATATAAGACGCTTTTTAGGCAAAATTCTTCCTAATATCAAAGTTATTTTTGCATGAAACGTTCATGAAATATGAGCACAAATCTCCTCTTCTGATGGCTTCTTCAGTGGAAAGAAACAGTTGCATCCCAAACAAAATGCAGTGATGGGCTTGAAATTGGAAAAATATTTCACAAGATGATAGCCATATATTATGGCTACTATTTCACAGGGTAGTCACTATCAAAATGGGCTAAAGATTAAGCTAAACATACTTTTTTCTGTTTTCAGAGACATTTTAGAGCTTTCAATGTTCATATTGGATGGAGGCTTAACCAGATGGTCCTTACCATACAATTGGCAAAGCAGTTTAATGGCTGTGACCCTTTAGCAACCACTGTATTAGGGATTCAGTGGTCATGGGTAATAAAATTCAACACACTTGCACCGAAATTAAGCATTTTCTATATGTAACTTGCATACATCGAGGAGGGGGTCTCTGTTAATTCCTTAGTACTCCCTTAAGCCTTTCAGAAACCCTCCAAATGGCTGTGGGCTTTTAGGAAAGCTGGTGATCACCACTGAGCCTTGGGCTGTACTGTGAGCTGAATGCTTTGAGGTAGGCTCTGTGTTTGTTAAAGCGGGTCTACTTTTATGACTCATAATTTTTCCTGCAGCAGTGAAAGAGCAGCACATTCTGCTTCACTTACTTACACATTTAGACCTGCGCAGCAATTGCCTAGACCTGAGTTCACATATTTGGAAAATACTGTTCTCCCTGCACTGGATCCCGATGGGCATTCACCTGGAAGAGCCGTGTCGCAGTCGCATCTCCTGTAATGCTCCTGTACCATATTGTCAGTTTTTTGCTGTTATTTCTCAGGAGGGAGAAATATGAGGGAAGAGAATAATATTAAAATTGTTTGTACTTCTTGAGACTGATGCACATCCCATTAAAATACGTTTCTGTATTATAGTTACTCAGTCTTCACGACATCACTGTTGCTTCAAAACAAATAAGCCAGGGACAGAAACGCTGCTGAGACTGTGCTGCTAGCCCTCGATCACTAGCAGCAAGGCCAAATACGGTTTCTGAGGGACGTTTGCTAAAATACTAGATTCAGGTCCCACCTCGAACAGGGGGATGCTGAGCCAGCCCGGTGAAGCTCCTGCTGCCTCTGTTTCTCCAGACATAAGAGGTAAACAAAAAGCACGATCCTTCTGGGAGAACTTGACTGGCAGCAACAAGGGCTTGGCTAGAGGGTTTAAAGGGACTGCCAGTAAAATGGTGCCCCAGCCCTGGCACTCGCCGTGGGCAGGGCAGGGGTGGCATAGGGCTGACACTGCCCAGCCCAGCAACTTCTCCCACCGAAAACTGCTGTGCTCCACACAGGCAGCAGTAACAGGCTTTTCCTGCTTCCCAGCTCACCCGGCCCCACAACACAACCCCTTTCTTTTGTTCCTTCCTCTAGCTGCAGGCTATTTCTCTGGGTTAGGGTGAGCACCCTCGTGGGCTTTGCTTCTGTGGTGCTTCCTCTGGGCTTCCCCCCACCATGGTCCCACTATTTTTAGGCAAGGTTAGTTGGTGCAGTCTCCTGTAAACTACTGCAAGTAGACACTCCTTTATGGTATGTCTCCTTTTCTAACAAGGAATACCTTGCCAGAGCATTGAGGCGACCAAGCCCAGACCTTGCACCAGGAGAGATTTACTACGTGCCTTCTGGCTCCTCTGCCCTTCTGACTTTGGTAAGGACTCTCTACCTTGTAGCTTCTGCCGAGAGACTTTTGCCTGATATGGAGAAGCGTAAGAAAGGCTGCCTGCAGACAGACAGGTAGACAGACAGAACGATAACTGCATTTTGGTACAGAGCTTGGGCTCTGCAGTCTCTGGTTTAAATGTTTGTAAGGGGAGTCAGCAGCATTTTCAAGCCAGTAGCTTCCAGTGATTCACCTTCAGGGGACCTAGAAGTGTAGTGGGGATTGTAGGGATAAAGACTGGTCATGGATTACTCATAAAAAGAAAGAAATTTTAGTAGAACAATTTAAATGCTAGCTGACAATTTGTTTGCCAAGTTTTAGTCCAGTAGAGTTGAAATGGTCAAGTTTTTAATGCCAACAATTGAGGTTTGTAAAGGAAATACCAAACCAACCTTGGCGGAAAAAGAGGTGGACATTAAATTACAGAGCAAAGACTGCATTTGCTTTGTAGGCGGAGAAATAAACAAGTTACAAAAAAGAAAATCAGTTTGAGTTTTTCAGTTTTATTCCTGCGCCTAAGCAGAAAAATGTAAGATTTACCACCAGTTGAGCTCAAGCAGACGCTCAGCAAGCTGTACAGAATTGTTGGCAAGAGGAGCAGGGAAGGGGACCGATACAGGGAAGTGCTGCAAAAATGCTCAGAAACTGTTGCTCAGTCTCATCATGTAAAGACTTAAAAAGAGCTCAGATCACAAATTCTTGACTGTTAGTATTTCAGCAAGTGCCAAAAAGACACATTCTTTAATGTATACAATGGTTTTTCTTGGATACAATGTCGACAATATACACTTGTCATTGGACATTTGTGTAATTTTTCCTGTATAATGTGTAAGAGCATGCCCCTGAATTCTTGCAGTAGCAACAGGCCAGCTAAATTCGCCATGAGCCCTACCTTCCATCCAAGAAGCATTCCACCGAAGTTAGAGAAACTATTCACTGCATGGGGACTGCCAAGGCACACTGGAGCAAGGATAGCAAAATCTTCTCCCGAAATATTATTTCAGTCGTTTCAGTTTTATAAAGCACAAAAGAAAACATTACACACTGCATGGGTAGACTTCTTTGTCTACTCCAGAAGGCTGACCGTATTTCATCCATAAGTGACAGCGGTGCCTGAAAAACCACTTCTCAGAATTAGTAGGTTTATTTTGTAATGCAGCTTGCCAGACCCAGTAATGGACATCAGAGAGGTCACAGTACAGAAATGCCAAAGCATAGGTGCTGTTTCTTGTGCAGGACCAATATAGAGATAATTTGATGGAGCAAATTCTACACCATGTACATCCCTAACAGGTGTGCTGTATGTGTAGTTAGTGGCAGAGACTGGCAGTCGGTGCCCATAATTTCCAGACTGCTTTCTTCGGATTACCTATGAGTGACCGTCCTCCTGTTTTTAACTTGCTAGCTCAATGCAATGCTTTCCTGTTCAGTTAAGCAGATGTCATGCCACAGCAGAGTATTTCTGAGGTTTCTGCTGTAAATTATTCATATCTAGGAAAAAAGCAGCACCAGCTGATATTTGGGTACTCAATCACATACAGCAGTCACCTATACATACGTTCCTTTTGTAATGGTTGTAGTCATTTGCAATAAGCTGCTGCAGTTTTGCTTACTCTGTGCTATGCTCTTCTGTTCTTTCTCAAATGTCCTCTATAAAATAGCGTTTAATAAATTTTAAGTCAATACGGGAGTGCTTTATCACGTGCAAATATGTAAATCTTGCGATGCATAGGAATATACAGACTATAGCTCCTCTTCCTTAATCAATGCACGAACTTTGTAGTTTTAACCTACCAAATATAAAATCAGAGATAAGTTTTACTGATTAAATGACCTGTAGCGGGCAGGAATACATTATATAGTTTTCCTTATATGCTCCTTGCTAGAGGTAAATAAGATATCATTGCAATACCGTTCACTCCATTATAGCTCTGGCTGTGTCAGCATTTATGTTACAAACCTCTTCTTCCAGAGTTTATAACTCAGCCATAAAATGCACTCCAGTCTGAAACTTGGCACACAAGGTCTCAGTCTGGCAATGAATTTATTTTACAAAAAGTGAGAACAATGCAATATCTGTTTGGTTGTATCCAAGTTACAATTGTTTAGGTTCTTAGCGACGGAGTGGGCCTACATAGAGAAGCCCGCAAAGTATCCACCTGCCCAACACTTCGCTCCAGCCTCGCCCTTTTAAGGTCACCGTAAAATCCAAGTGTGTCAAAGCCTAAAATGTTTCACGAAGTTTTGCATACCACAGAGAGTTTAATTCAAAAAGTGAAGTTTCAGAACTGTGGTGCATTGCATTTCTCCGGGTAGCACTCCCACTGCTCCCGCTGTGAGCAGAGCTCAGCTGCATTCCCAGACAGCTTTTCGTGGTTCATAACCAAGCCCCAGACCTGCTCTGATGGTGAGGAACGATGCCTGTTTCACTTACACTTGTACCTTCATTTCCCAGAGCGTGAGCATTGCCTCTCATGGCCCCTGCCAGGGCCTGACTCTTCTCTCCCCTTCGCTTCTTGTGCCGCAGCAGGAGCCCGAACATCTCTTCAGACACTGCTCCCTGCAGCCCGGGGCCATGCAGAGAGCCGGGCTGCCTTCCACCTGGGGGGCCCCACAGCCATGGCTGGCCTTTGATTTCCTATCAGTCATGTAGGAAAAGGTCCCATAAACAGCAGAGCTGTTAAAGTCGTCGTATTCACGTTCAGAGACTGCATTTGCCATGCCCTCCCCTTGGGCTCGTTGGGAGTTCATAACGTTACAGTCCCGGAGGCCAGGTGTCCTTCCTCAGCCACAGCCCTCAGCAGGCGATGGGGAAGCAGTGCCTCTGCCATGCAGCCACAAACCTCCTCCTCCTCCGCAGCGGTTACCTACCCAAAGTCCCCACCCAAAGTTTCCAAGAGACCTCCTGGCGTTACCACAAGGCTTTCTGCTCCTACTAGTACTGGAACATAACTTGGGTAAGTTTACATCCTCGGATTTGCCACAAAATTACCATTTCCAAAGACGTTACTGTGTTAAAAGGTGAATACTATCAGAAGAGCAGGGAAAGCACCTTTTTATGAAGCACATCTACTCCCTGCTCTTGCTCCGTGCCTACCTCAGGTTTTCTCCTCCGGTTTCAAGAACATGTTTTGGCTCTCTTTTCATCCCCAGCCGAACTGAGGAACTGAGTGAGCACTAGCCGAGTTTGCCAAGTTTGATACACACTCACCAACCAGCAATTATAAAATCCATTTAGAGCATATAACATATAATAATATATAGATTCTGAGTGATACTGTTATTAACCATTAAAAAACATGCTTTATTTAAATAGAAATAGAAAGGCTGATGAGATTTTGTATAGAATCCATCTTTAAGACAAAGATATGAGATGTAGTTTCCAAAGATTAATTCACTTTCATCTTATGATATTTCCTTTTGGAAAGCCTCAACCCTCCAGGTTCTGTCTGTTTCTGTACTGCAGATGGTGGAAGATTGTGATATTGATTGCATGTGTTTAAAACTGAGCCGTTTGCTCCCGTATCTTTAATCCAAGTAATATAAGACTACGCTTAGCCAAAAAAAAATCATGTATGTGGTTTTGAGCATATACATGCAAAAGCTTAATATTAATAATGCCATCATCTTGAAGAATAACTCAAAAAGACACCTAGTATTCTATAAAAATCAATTTAAAGAAAAACAGACATGGTGTTCTGACTTCTTTAAGCCAAAGTTTGCATTGGATGTACATTCAGGGCATATTTTGCCTGTATTGTTCAACTATTTATGATATTTGGAAGGAGATTATTTCCAGTCTCCAGCAATGTAACTGATCTTCCAAACTCACTGACAATCTGTATCACAGAAATAGAATCCCAGCAATTAGGTGATTAAGTCACTGACACAACGAATTCAATTAAATATTTGGACTCCATTTGAAAATTTATGTTAACTGATAGTCAAGCTGTTTTGCTGTCTCTGGGGAACATTAGGAAATGGGAAGGAAATAAATCTTAATATTAAAATATGCAAGCTGTCATAACAAGGATTTGGGGAGAAAAATAGGCAAATAAAAAAATGTGATTCAAATTTTTAAAAACTGAGCCAAAACTGTACATTGCACACTTACAGAACTCAGTAGGGTTACAGTGATGTACAACCTCCCTCCTGAATGCAGGATAAGACTTTGTTTCATTAGTTTTCTTCTGGCCAGGGAAGGCATATACAGTTTGTGAGCATAGTAGAGGCATACATTAAGCAAGTATATTCACCTTTACATTGGAAAAGCAGGACGTTTTTTTCTGTAGTGGTACCTTTTCAAAAAAAGCACATATAGCTAAAGTGCCTATTGTCACCAACTTCCACTCCTGAAGGAAAAAGATAGCAGAAGCATCCACTTAGCAGATAGCATCTGAAATGCAACATTAGCAGAAACATTGAACCTGTGAATCTACATAAGAAAATACTCTTATGGCAGCAAAAACAAATCACTCGGAAATCTTACAAAAGATTTGCTCTGATAAATTGTTAGACTGAGTCTGAAATTGGAAGAGGTGTCTCCTTTGTTGTGATGTTATTTGTTTGTGGTTATGGAGACAAGATGTTTTTCTCAGTGCTGAAACCCTTGAAATGACTGGCAAAATTCAAGGAATGAAAATATAGGTCTCAAGTGACAAATTGTATAAAAAAATCTCACCAACTTTCTTGGAAATTTTTCTTTGAATGTATGAGTTCAGGAAATAGTCTGACATTTTGAAGAAAACGAACTAGACAATATTTCTTTTTCTACCTAAGGCTTTCCCCTTGCTGGACTGAGTGGTCATGTAAAACTGAGCCGGAGCGAGCATGCTGAGGGACAAATTTTTCTGCCTGTCCACTGAGCAGCTGCAGTGGGGGCCCAGCCTTTTCCTCCCTCTCCCACAAGCAGTGCATCAGCTCCAGCCCAAAGAACCAGTGTCATCAGGATAAAGCCTTGCGGCTTTTGTGGCCCAATAAATCCTTGGTTTTATCCAGACACCCAAAGGAAAGCCATCTGGGCTATGCTGGTTGCAATTTCCATATGCCATCAAATGAGCACAGCCATCAGCTGAGAACAGCTTTTGATTGCTACCAGTCCTCAATATGTGAAAGGTTTTCTCTTTCCTTAACAGTTCCCTGAGTCACTCAATTCTTCTACTTTGTCTTTGGCCCTATTTAGGGGTGGTGTATGTAAACTAGATTAATTTATCTTGCAGAGGTTGGCTGTCTCCATAACATCTGCAGACCCAGATTAACACCTTGAAAATCACGCTGGCTAACCATTGAGTGCCTCTACCAGGATCAAAAGCTATCACAATTCGGTAACATGCTTTCATCCACATATGTATGATCTCTCCTTTGCTTTCTGGTCCATGATTTCTGAGAGGTTTATTTGTCACAGAACTGCTATCTGAACTGTGGTCCAGCCTGACAGAAAGACAGCACTGGTTTACAAATTATTTTGTGCAACAAAACCAAACATGGGTCAGAGAAGGACAAAGAGCTTCCAATTATTATTTTCAAAATTGACAAACAGCTTTGAAGTCTAAGCGGGCAAGTTTTTATTTTAAAGGCAATCTCAGCTAAAGATTGTCTTGTGGCAATTTTCAGTGAAACAAACTTAAACAGATGCTTTGTGGTATGAATCATGCAAATCATTGCCACGTTCTTTGAAAATGTTTGGGTTATCAACTAGGTGAAGGTAGTAAGTATCTACCAAAAAGATACCATCCTCACAGATCACTCATCTTTGGACAAAAGTGAACCTTAAGCTGAGTTTGAATGCAAATCCCCCATGAAGAGTAATGTTCACATCCCCAGTGATCAGGTCTGGTGGTGTGGTCTTCCTCTACGCTCCTTCCTCGCAACTCCAAGCTCATGATGACTGTAGTCTGTATATTCACATTTCCACCATGAAGATGTTCACGTGGTTGCATACTGAGTGGCCACCTACCCATAACTCTCCAAAGAATACAGAAACTAGCTAATTGGATCAGACCCACCCCCTTCAGCCCCCAGTCCTGTCCCTAGTGTGTTTAAGAGCCATGTTAGAGTCCTATGGAGAAAGAGGCAGCTACAGAATGAGTGTTCTCAGTACCCTCCCATTTTATAACAGTCAGTATTTTAAGGAATTTTACAATAAGAAGTTCAGTCTGGAGCATTGGTCTCATCACCCATAGATGGACATATCCTCTATGATAGTGTTTAATTACAAATCACAAACCACTTTTTTGCACTCAGCTATACTTTTGGCTACACCCTGTGACAATAAATTTCAGAGATTAATTATGAACTGCAAGAAAAAGGACTTATTTTTTATTGTTTTAAACTTACTGTTGGATAAGCACATTGGCAGCCCCCAATTCTGTTGTGACAGATAGCATCTAATTGTCCCTTTTTCTTTTGTTTCCACATACAATTCATAATTTCATAGATTTCCGTTACAACCCTATAAAAGAGGAGTCAGCTCATTTCTGAAACTGAAAGTCCTAGCCCCTAGTCCCAGTACAAACGCTGTTCTAGACCTCTGATCCTCATCATACACCCTTTATTCTTTGCAATTCCACTGTGTACTGTCTGAAATGAGATAACCGGACCCACATGCAGCGTTTAAGGAGCACGAGCACCGAGGACTGATGCAGTGGCACACTGGTTTCTGGTCAGCTGGCTGTTTCTCACCTAATAACACTTACAGGCTGCTTTTTGGATGTTGCAGAGCGTTACGCTGGTGTGTTGAGACTCGGCTGCCTCAGAAACATCCCTGGTTTTGAGAGACATGGGCCTGGTTTTTCTAGATGGTAGAGAGCTTTCTGCTTGTAGAGCTGCCCTTAAACTTACTGTGATTACTAATTTCAACCAAAAAGCATGAGGCCAATATGTGGCTGCAGATACAGCTCTCCTTTGTCATATTGAGACCAGAGCAGGCTTCTTGCTACTATAGTTGTAGGTGAAATACACAGCTGTCACAATTAATCCCTGTGCACTAGCGGGTAGCTCTGACCTCCTGGCTGGGACGGGAAGGTGCATGGGAGAGAAGGATGCCAAAGATTTGAAGGAACAATCCATTTAAATTTTTTTTTTTCAGTTTGTACTGTAAAGCAAGTGTGTTCTTACTTGCTTTAACAAGTAAACGTGTTTTCTGGGCTTCAGATTACAATGAGAATTTGATCCTGTGAAAACATTTTATTATTTTTATTTGTTCAGAGAGCTTTGGAAAGGTGGTGGAGCCCCTATTCTCCACCAAATCAGCCTATCATTAACCAAATTTAACCCTTCACCCCAGTAAAAAAGAAACGTAATGTAAATATTGCTTAGTCTCATTTTCCATATTCCCAGTGTTATTATTTCAGTGTCACATGGGCCCTCCACATATATTTAAAGTGCATATGCTGAGAGGAGCCCTTTGACTCTGCCCTTTTTGTTATTTCAATGTCCAGGAATGAAATACACTGTTTATGTGACTCCAGGCTTTGCACTTGTTCATATGCTGTGTATACTGTTCATAAGCTGGGTTTATAAAATGGAATGACCTCAGCCACCTAGTTTTCAAGCCCCAGGTCCAGATGTTGACACAAATCCTTCAGTCTGAAGCTCATTTCTTTCTTTATGTTATTGATAGTTTTTATTTTAATTTTGTGTTTTTTTCTTGCTGCTTGGAAAAATTAAAGTTCCCTGGTATCCAGACTTCTCTTTCACTGAAACTTTAAAGCTCCCTTAGAGGCCACAATTTCTTCCTTCCTTATTTATTTACTTTTCCAAAATATGCTTCTAAGAAGTTGTGGTTTCTCCTCATTGTAGAAGACAGACAGAACTCTATTAGTTCAAGATACCAGGCCAGATTCTGCCCTAATACAAGACATGCAATACATTTGCAGTGGGACCTGCAAGCACCTGTATTGCCTAGATAGAGCAAACAGAAGAGCCTCGTGGAAGTAACTTTTACTCTATAAAATGCTTTATATTTACAAAGTCCAAATTTCATGATGTTCCAGNTGTTTTATATTAAAACAATTATACTATGACATTTGCTCTTAGCTTGGGATGAATTAGAAATCAGAAATATCTGACTTTCTAATCTGCCATTGCACCAGACCATCTAAAGCTTTCTCTTCTTTGCTCTTATATCATTATATAGGGATAAAATATTCTTTGCCTCTTTCTTATCACTTGCTTTTATTCAAATAAACCTTCTTATTTTTTTTTTTTTTTCCTTCTGAGAAAAGAGTTGAACTTCTGGAATTTTTGGTTCCCCATTTGTGAAATAGACCCGGACTACCTTGGAGGAATGTTTTAATAAAATGAGCGATTTCAAGGTAGGAGGTCATGCTGGTAGGAGGTCTTGAGCTACGCTCTGGATATATGAACCTGCACGGAAGCTGGGGGAGGAAAACAGCCTGCAAGGCAGAATATTTTGGAGAAGGCAGTAAAAGGTCAATCCATGAGCATGTGGCTCAGTGTTTGCCACAGGTGCAACATCTTTGTATATCATCGCCTTTATTTTCCCAGCTTTGGCCTCAACACTTGATACGTGCTGTTAGCAGGTTGTGGGACTAACAGACAGACTCCAGGAGTAGATAAAGCGGTATAAATTGGCACAATGAGAGTCAGGATGTATCTGTGCTGGATTTCCAGGTAAAATATACTTTGAGTAGGGAGCAAGTGGGAACAAAAACTGAATGCTTGTACAGAGCCATGGCCATAGTAACGAAAAGAAGAAATCGAAGGTAAAGCTTTTTACTTTATTTCCTTTCTTTCTCTTGCTCTCAACACACACACGAAATGACAAGGAGTGAGTGAGACTTCAGCAAAGAATAATGCCCAAAACACAGAAAGAGTGGATAACAGTGTTGGCTGAATAGCCTATTCCAAGGTTGGCCAAGAGGAAAATAGAGATTCATACTATGCAGATGAGAAATCTGGCATCATCTACGAATTTGGAGACATTAAAGATTCCCCAGTTAATGACAAGGTCATTTGCGAGACATATGCTTCCAGCTTGCAGGAATGAATGGTGAAAGAAGCAGTTCTAAACCATAGATAGATGCCTCAAAATAGTGAGGGCCACTAAACCATCCTGGGAAAAAACTGAAGACATGAGGACAGAACAGATATGGGACACAGGGAAAGCTGACTGTCCTCTCCTGCACTGTCACAAAAACCATCGATTCTGGTTGTGGGTGCAGCCAGGTGAACAGGGCACTGCTGAGCAGCAGGATTAGGTGGAGAAAAGCCACCAAGAGCTGGGTTATACCACAAACCCATTCTGTGGCCAGTGAGGAGACGCAGGTGGCTGTTGAGACATCTAAAGCCAGAGCTGGAGTCACCAGGATCACCCACTGCTTCTGCTGGAGGAGAGAGGCTGGGTGGATTGCTGGGCAGTATCGAAACAATCCTCCTGGGAGGAAGGCCCTGGGGGACTGCAGCCTCCGAGAGCCTGAGATGTGGCTGAAGCTAGAAATAGTCTCCCCTGCCCCGCTCGACAGGATGCACCCATGACTGCCAAGCTGCAGACCATTTGTTTTGGTGAGACAGTGACAAAGGACAGGCAGGCCTGCAGGAACAGGCATCATTCATCCTCTAATCCCAGAGCAGAGTGGGTCTGCGTGTGGCTGGGAGAAAACCATCAGGTAACCAAAGCATCTGCACCAGCCAAAAGCAGTTAAACTGAATATTGAAAAGAATTATTAATGGCTGAGGAAATGCTACCTAATAGTGTATGGAATAGTGTGCACCACTTGCGGCACAGTGACGGGTCCTGGCTTTCTGAGACCGATGAGCCATTCAGCCACCTACCAATGCCGGATGCAGCTCCTGGCAAGCAAAGCTTGGCAGAAATGCCCCTGGACATCAGGCCAGGCAGAGAGGTGCTGCAGCACGAACTGACCTGCACCAGCGACTCCCAGGCATCGCGGGGGTATTGCAGGTGGAGCCGCGTGCCAGAGGAAGCAGGCAGGAATGTGTCGCTGCTCTCTGCAGCCTCAGCACAGGGGTCAGAAGGACAACATTAGGGCAAAATTAGCCCAATGTTAATCCTCTACATCTGACATCTGTTGATTTCTGAAGAACGTTGATTGACAAGCCCCAACCAAAAGAACAAAGCTGGCCATTTGTGCAGACAGGCAGCTGTCTTTCCTTGCTCTGGGAAGCCCAGGAACAGGCACAGGGAGACCATGGGAGCCTCCTCAGTGAACCACCAGCCTCAGTCCCTATGGGACAACCAGAGCTCCAGTCTCCTGCCTCAGGAGGACAACTGTGACTAAGGCAGAGGAAAATCCAGCAGTCCTGGGCATTCGCTAGCAGAGTCCCAGCATACACAACAAGAGAGCAAGACTGAGAGAAGAGTGTCTCTCCTCTATTTTCTTTGAGTCCATTAGTTCAGCTTTGAGTTTTTGAGCACCACTAGTATCCCAGAGAGGTCCTGTTGACACATGTAATCACACCAAGCAACTACATGAATTTTTTTTTGGTACCAGAGTGGAAAATAAGGTACTGCCCTTACAACAACATCCAAACTGCATTTCTCTGAGGAAAATAAATAGTATTTAACACATGATGACACTGTGTTGGGAATGTCTAGGCATCTAACAAAGCACTGAAGAACTCCCAGTGCTATAGAAAGTAAGGCAGCTCATGGCCACTTGTAAGGGGATAGTGCCAAAGAAACTACTGCTGCTGCTTGGTAAGAGACCATCCATGATCACGGCAATAGGCAGAGCAGTAGTCCCAGCAGACTGTCATCAGGAGATGGACATGCAGGCAAGCCAGTGAGTATCTCTGCCAGCCAAACTGGGATGCTCAGCTGATGTACATCAAACAGTGCGAGCTATGTGAGCATTGAGTGATCAGGCCAGGAAAATACCAGCCCTAAAGCAGAGTCAGAACCGACTTGTTCCGTTTTAAAGACAGGAACTACATGGCCATATTAAATTGTTACTTCTCTTTCTGAAAAATGGGCTATGTGGAGGGCATTCAAGCAAGAATTGACATCATGAAACGCAAGGTACATTTTCTCAGACAGTAGGTTGTAATGCACTGCAGCAAAATTCAAATGATCAGTACCATAGGAATCTGAGCACAAGACCTCTTCCCCTGGGTACCTACAGAGCAAGTGAAAGGCAGGAATGATGGTAAAGAGCCAGGAGCAAAAACTGCACAGACAAGAAGAGATGTCTACTTGGAATTGCTGTGCTCTTGCAGCAACCCTCCCCAGGGACTAAACACCAGGTCAGCAAGAGACCAATGAGTAGGAAAATCAAGACTCCAGGGTAAGCTAACAGACAGGCTGTTAGCAGCCACAGGCATGACAATCATAGAATCATAGAATCATTAAGGTTGGAAAAGACCTCTAAGATCATCAAGTCCAACTGTCAACTAACACCACCGTGACTCCTAAACTAGGCCCTGGAGTGCCACGTCCACACCTTTTTTGAACGCCTCCAGGGTTGATGACTCCACCACCTCTCTGGGCAGCCTGTTCCAATGCTTAACCACTGTTTCGGCAAAGAAATTCTTCCTGATGTCCAATCGAAACCTCCCCTGGCACAACTTGAGGCCGTTTCCTCTCGTCCTATCGCTAGTTTATTGGGAGAAGAGTCCAAGACCCGCTTCCCTACAACCTCCTTTCAGGTAGTTGTAGAGAGCGATAAGGTCTCCCCTCAGCCTCCTTTTCTCCAAACTAAACAACCCCAGTTCCCTCAGCTGCTCCTCATAAGACTTGTTTTCTAGACCCCTCACCAGCTTTGTTGTGCTGGGATAGACCAGTGGCTCGCAACAATACAGGGAGCTGAAGGTAGAGCCACTATAGGACGGTGACTGAGTAGAAGACCAACCATCAGGCAAAAGGCAACAGTGTGATCTGCAGCGCGACATGGGGCAGAGCTGGTACTCAGGGCAGCAATGGAGATAAAACTGAAGACAGATCAGCAGAAGGCAGCTGGCAAGCACACAGGAGAACAAGGAAGACATAGCAAGATCTCAGGAATTAACTGATTTGACACAGGAGTGTCCCAGGAAGCCAGAGGAGCAGCAGGGCACCAGCCAGCAGGACTCAAGCAACCAAACAGGCTTGTAAAGCCCCATCAGTAGCAATAACACTGTTTGTGTATCATGTTGTTTAGATGTGGAAGGCTGGACTGAAAGGGAGCACACTTGAAAGACAACAAGGCTCGAGGTACTGCTGGGTGGTAGCAGTAAAAGTCAGAGCCCGGTTCAGGCTATGCAGAGGTAACTATGCGCTCAGCAATAGCTGCCAACATGGCGACAATAAACAGCTAAGAGGAGAGATTAACGACCTTCACAGGTCTTGGAAGGAGCATGCGTGGCCATGGCAAGGGGCTTGGAGGGGCACCAGGAACTGCATCTGCGTTTGCTTGGCTCGAATGGCTGCGGCAGTTCAGGTTTTACAAGTGTGGAGTCCTTTCATGTTGTTGTCCAGCGCCCAGAACATGAAACACTTGAGGTGAAATCCTGCCCCCGCTGAAGTTAATGGGAGTTTTGCCTTGAGTCTGGTTTCTCTCCGCTCACACTATCTGGTATAAGGAAAGACAGATCCCACCTCAAGAGAGAGGGAGGGGGAAAAAAGGAGGCAAAGAAAAGCCTTAGTGCAACTTTGCTAGTGAGCATGTGCTGGGGGTGGGGGGACACTGTGGGTGTCCCTTACCGCTGGGGACCGAGGCAGGCCCAGGGCTTGCAGAGCTGGACAGAGACAGGGAGCAGGGCTGAGAGGGCAGGAAAACCCTCAGCACAGAGGGAAGGAGATGAAGGGGGGAGCTGGCAGGAGATCAAAAGAGCAAACTCAATTAAAAGCTGCAGTAAGGAGCTCCCAAACGGCAAGGGGGGACCATCCCCGTAGGGCAGGAGGGCGGGCAGGAGCAGGCCACCAAAAAGGTGCCTCAGCAGCATCAGCAAAGACACAACAGAGATGGGAAAAGCACGGGGACAGGTTTCCCGCAATGCCTCACTGGTGTCTTAGTTAAGCTGCTGCATCGGCAAGGCAAAACACACGCCTGCTGTACTGTTGGGGTGGGTAACTTCAGGGCTTTGAAAAACGAGAAATGGGTAAGATTATTTCTTCATGGTCATGGGAGGAAGGCAACAACATCACCATCAGGTCTCTCTGTATTTCAGCAGGAGACCTGAATCCTATGGGTTAGTAAAAAGCAAGTAGCAGAAGCAAGGAGATGGGAAGATCACGCGCAAAAGGAAGTTTAGTATCTGGAAATTGTGTAAGGTGGCACTAGAGGAAAAGTAGCAGCTGCATGCATCTGAGCTGTACCAATTCCTTTACTCAAGCAAGTAGTTTTCATTATACCTTTGGAAGAGAGACTATGGAAGAGACTATGAAAGACCTTGTAGAAGAGGTCCTTTCCTTTAGCTGAAAGCTACAATTGTGATACATACAATTCCTGATTGTCACAGAACTGAAAGTGCTACAAAAAAACTAGAGAGAAAGGAAATTCCCACAGTAGAGCTGGCAGTGACAGATGACAGCAGTGGTGAGAAAGGTAGAAAAAGAGCCAGAGCAAGAGAAGTCTGCGGGCAGACCTGCTTAGGGCTTTTTTTTTCCCCTTTGGCTGGAATGTTTTCTGATGGGAAATGCCCACTTGACTATATCGACATTTCCCTTTTTCATTCCCTTCAAGAATGCATGTGTGAAGCCAGTCGCTTGCCTAGAAGCCTCTTGTCCCTCTCCAGCCAAAATGGACATGAATTTCCCAGGAGGCTGCAATGACCAAGCCCAGCGTCTGCCCTGCAGGACCCGGCAGCAGTGCCAGGGGCCCTGTCCTACCACCCGCAGCACCAGCGCTGGGGCAAGGGGCTGGGCTGGGCCACCACGAGCTCTTGGCAGAGGGAGTGGGCAGGCACTGAGGAAGCAGACACCTTTCAGTTTTCAGTCTCCTTGTTCATGTGGAAAGTAATTTCTGGGAAAAAGACTGTGGTATCTATGCTCTCTCCTCCTGGGCATGAAGGAGACCATCCTTGGTGCAGCACCTCGTGGCTGCTGGGCCATTGCATGTCCAGCTGGTAGCCTGTACCCTGCCTGTCTCCATGCCGCCTCAGCTCATTCCTCTGCACCACTGCAAAGAGTTGTTCCCAGATCGTCGGGTTGTTGTGAGGCCTAATTACGGAGTGTTTATGAAGAACCTCATTCATTAGAGGAGCTTGAGCTATATAAGTGCATATTATCATTTAGGATACTTCAAGATGAAAGGCTCTTAAGTGCTTGACAAACTGAGAAAGCAAATGTATACAGGAATCACGCCGTTTGCCTCTGAAATGAAGCATCTGGGCTGAGACGTAACAACTGTTTCAGGCGGAGGCGTGAGGTGAGAACAGCAAAACCCCTGAGGTTCAGCTAAATGTCCCAAAGCAGCAGCAACGCCCCTGCTTGGGGGGCCGGTTGGGGTGGGGGGCTGCTAGAGGGACCCCGGCACTGGGGATGGCATCCCCACGCGGGGAGTCTGAGCTGAGGAGCGGGATGGCCCCGGCTGAGTGCTTCTGGGCTGCTGGGCTCCTGCTAGAGGCTTGCATATCTTGACAGATACAGCCAGAAGGTTTGCAGCCGAAAGCTTCCCTGTGTGGCTCTTTCCCAGGGAGAAGAGGAGAGAAGAGGAGGACACGGGTGGGAGAGGCTGTGTGCCGCGTGTCTGCGCCAGAGCAGGTCACCTAGGAGGGGCAGGAAAAAAAATCTGCCGTGCAAGTTCAGGGCAGGAAAGATTCATCAAGCCACCCTTTTTATGGCTATTTTGCATGCATAACTTTGAGCTGAAATAAATACCAGTGGATGATTTAAGTTCCCTCCAACAGGCCCTGTAGCCTTTCAGAGGTATTAGCAGTGTGCCTTCAATAAGGAGTGCTCTGTTTTTCCATGATAAATCTGTGCTACACCATGGCTCCCACGTACACGAGTACTCCATTTCTGCAGCAAGTGGAGATAACAATGAAGAGGCCTGGAAGGAAACCAGAAAGTAGATTACTGAGTACTATAGACCATTTAAAACACATGCTGTAGTGAGAATGAAGCTTTTTAGAGTCTCTTCATGATCTACGTCCTTGGTTTTTATTTACCCAGGCTAGGAGTCTTGAAAATCATATATGCAACAGCATTTTTGCCAAGCTCCTAAACAGTGTAGGATTAGTATGTATTACTAAATTTCCTTGTTTTGTTCAGTTTCTTAAACTGTGTATATCATCCTGATACTGAAGTATGGAGTGAAAAATATACTGGGCTATATTTTGAAGACTCGTTAGGGAAAAAAAAGCTGAAGGAAGACTTCTTAGGTACTTTCTAAGTTGCTGAGCCCTAAAGTATGTGTGGCAGTACACAAAGGCTGATCCAAAGGACTCCACTCAGCTGATTTGTATATTGTTTCTTAAGATATGGGACGAACTGTTCCATATTTGCCACCTAATAATCATGGGTGTCCGTATTTCCCAAACGCTCTGATTTATGTTTTAACTCTGAGCTCATCTTTTTTTCTCTTACTAATTGCACTCTCAGAAGAGATCTTACGATTTGCACTGTCCACCTGTGCATGACTGCTCATTTTTTGCATCCTGTGCTCCCCTCTCACCTCCTACTGACCTCTTGTCCTGAGTCACATTATTAGTGTAACTTCTAAGAACATGTATGGTCAAATCCAAAAACCTTCATTGGCCATTTTAGCCAGGCTATCATGTATTTTGGGCTGTGTCTCTATTTTACTTTTTTCACTAAATCTTTCCTCTCGCAGCAAGAGCAGATGTAAGTTATTCAAAACATTTGGTAGGGTTGAGACCAATTCTTTTTTCTTTGGGAATTATAAATAATCAAATTCATCCGACAACACTTTGCAAGTCAGTAGAGCTTCATGATCTTCCAAAGGATCAGGAGGGTTTCTTCTTTTAACAAACCCCAAGGTGTGCAAGTGCCACATGGCATAACCCATGCTGAGCTGAGTCTAGGGGAGTCCCATGCTGAGCAGGGGAGAGCGTGGGGATGAAACCCCACCGTGCAGGACAGCCAGGGGTCTCCTTCCAGCTCCTGCCTTGCACCAGAGGGCTTTGGCCTTTGGCTGTCATGCCGCCCACTTTTATCATCCCTGTGGCATCCTCTGCTGCCTCTGACACGCTCTCACCAGCCATTGTGGTTTTCTTCCTCTATAGCCATAGCACAAAGGGGCTCTGTTTCTGCTTTGTGCATGTGGGGGCCGTTAGTTATCTGCAGGACCATACATGAGCAAGACAGCAGTTATCAGCAGGTCACCTTGCAGCTCACCAGCCAAACAGAAATTTAGCCTAAAACAATAGTTAACATTTGCTGGCATCTCTAGTCTACTTACATTCATATGTCTTGAAAGACACCCTCAACCGGGAGTCTGGAGAGTCTTAAAACTTCCTGAGTCCTTATACTGCTGGACATCTCCACTCCAGGTGACTCCCAGGAGAGGCATTTTCCTCTCTGCACCTCTAAAAGTGAAGCTGTTTTTACTCATATTGCTGCATTTAGGACCAAAAGTGTTGGCCCATGCTGATAAAGACACACTGAGCTGTTCTGATACTGATATGACAGTAAGAAATTAATATTACTGAATGCCACTTTTATGTGAATTTAAGGTTGCACAAAAAGTAAACTGACCTTATGTCATGCTGTATAAAACCAGACTGTTATTTTACAATGAAAGAGTGTAGCACAACACAAGGAGGCAGAGTCTCTCATGCAAACATATGGATGTATCTTTTATATTTTATTCATATTTTCTTATGAAAAATCAGTGATTTAGAGGACCTATTATAAAAAGGATCTTGTGATGCAACCGGTACCTCCAGCTCCCTGAGGCAGAACTGGAGGCTGTCGGCATGCAGCACCTCTCCCAGCAATGCCCTACACAGGCAGGGGCTCATTCTGAAGAAGACTGAGCCTCCAGTGTCATTGACATCGAGCTTATTTCAGCTGTTTTGTCAGATAGAGTTAAATTTCAACAATTTAGGATTTCTCACAGCCCAAGGTTGAGGCTTTTGAGAACTTCAGCATCATGTAGAACAGTTCCTGAATATGTACAAGGTGGGCATAGAGGAAATACGATGTCCCCTTCAAATATGTAGACATTAACAAGCAGGTGTGTCTGAACAAAGAAGAAAGTGAAGGAAGGAAGGATAGAATGAAAAATCAGACAAAAGGCAAAACCCAGGCAAGGTAATAGGGCCAAGGCAAATTTACAATTAGTGTATTGAACGCCTAAAGCTCTATAAAGAAGTCCTGAAAGTCTGAAAGTATACAGCTGAAGGCACAGGCTGAGTGGACTCTTGTTAGCACTGCTGAAGCTGGAGGATATCTAACTCAGCCTTTAAATGTTGACTGTTCTGAATGGAGATATGAGAAACACACTTTATCTAACACAGAGCTTGATCTGGTGTGCCAGCTTCAAAAGAACAGCTGCTGCAAGTGCGTTTCCCAAGGGTTGATTAAACATTGGAAGGAAATTTCCAGAGTCAGAATTTACATTGTGGAGAAGTATCTTCAAAAATAAAACACAGCCTAAGTTTAACAGAATGTTTCTATACCAGCTGCTCCGGGAAACAGTCGATCCAATGCAGAAAATATTTCTTAGTAATATGCTGTGCCTTTGCACAGGAGAGGGATATAAAGTAGGCAGAAAGTCAAAATGAAGGAGTGTCTCTTTACCCAACTTCACAGATACACAGGAGGGAAACAAGCACCAAAAATTGATAATGTGTGAATGAAATGGTAAAAGTTTTTCTTCAGTGGTAATAAAAGAAATGTTATTCCGTGCTTGTCATAGAGGTAGGAGTAAGGAAGGATGAAGAAGGGAGGTGGTGAATATAAAAACCATTCCACATCCCTCAGGGAAACCAAAGAAACCCAGTAGTGGCAGCGGGGCTAGGTCTGCTAGAGAGGGCAGAGAGGTGTCATGTCACGGTGAGGGGAGGGATGGAGAAGGGCCTTCATCCTGCTGCGTGCTCTAAGGCTTCCCTCCTTTGCCAGGACCGAGACTAGTAGGACAAATTCACGTACAAGCCGGTGAAAGGTGCATCCTTTTTGTGTTTCCCTCAATCCACCTTCATTTACTTTATTTTACATGGATTTAAATGTGTATATATCTTACATGTCAAGAGGCTGAAAGATGGTATAAGCCAAAGCAGCCTGTAAATCATGCAATTCATTTTCTTTTTGTCAGGTGAGCCCAAGAAGTAAAGAGGAGTCTAATTTAATTTAATGGGGAGTCTAATTTAATTTAATGGGGTCTAAGCTACGCCGCTATCATACAGACACGGTCTAATCCTGCCCAATGTTTCTCCAATCAGTGCTGGTACAAGCGCTCCTTGGGCACCTCTCCTCAGCACGACCAAGGCTGATAGGTCTTAAAAATAACAGAAAGGGACACTTGTCCTAAAGAAAAGGATTTTTAACCTTTACTGCAAAATCTGCTCCAGTGTATTGCATTAGAAAATCTGTGAAAATATTCAGTGAGAACAGGAGCTAGAAACCAGCCTCCCTTTAACCTGAACGAGACCCTTTTCTAATAGATTAACAGAGGAGTTTGCCTTTCTACCACAGGGTCAGAGCTTGTCAACTCATTTATCAGAGCGACTCCAGGAAAGCAGACCTTCCTGCCTTACGGACGTACAGATTTGGAAAAAAAAAATCAAAAAGAGGAAAGGAAAAAAAAAAAAAAGACATTTGTCAGGCTGTGCGTAAATGCAGGACATTTTCTGCACTGCAGCTTCCTTCTGCTCTGCGAGCACACGGAGGGTTCGGTCACAGCAGAGAAGTCAGAGGCTCCCGAGGCAGGAGAGGCACTGGCAGGGCTTGCTCTTCCCCACCTGGGGAGAAAGAGAGACTTTTCCAGGGGCACTCTGCGGGCAGGGTGAGCCGTGCCCGCTCGCTGAAGAGCAGTCAATGCTGTGTTTCCATTCGAGGTGGCTCCACTGTCCACGTGCTACATACCTGCAGAGCGCTGGGGCCCTGCTCCCACCGCCACCGACCCCTCCGGCAGGAGCCTGCTGCCGTGGGCAGCCGGCGTGGGCTGCACGTGGGAGGTGGAAGTGCTTTAGCAGCTGCTCCTGTGGCAAGCAGCAAATTTTAACTGTCTGGAGTCCGTCAGCGGAGCCCCTTGCGCAGTATGCGGGAAACAGCCAAAAAGGAAAGGGTTTGCAAAGCCCAGTTTGCAGATTAGTGGGTTCATCCTTGGTTTGTACGGCTGAGAAAATGTGTGGGATTTTCTGTGCAGCTGGGAGAAGCTCAATCATATGAGGTGGAAAGCCACACTGGGGTGTTTCCCAACTTTTCTTAAAATTTACACAGTGAATAAAGCCATTATGGTGATGGAAAGGGTTATAGTCACAGGATAAATCACTCCTTCAGGAAAACACTGGGAATTTTCCTGTGTATTTGTGGGAAGAATTTTAGGACCTGTGTTGAGGCCCTTATACATCAAGTCCATCCTTTCAGTTTTATGATGAAATGAAAAATCTCCCAGAGTCCATATCTGCAGTCGAAGGGCACTAGGAATATTTACCATGCTGAAGATGCCCTTAGCATTGTGGGTGATTAGGTTCAAATCCTGCAAATCTTTTGAAGATTAATAAAAAGCTTTGCACTCTATTCTTTTCATACTTACTTCAGGTGTGAATAAAAAGTAACTTCATTGAAGTCAGTGAATGACACTGATAACAATTACCAGGATGGGAGGAGAATGGGCTCTCTGGATAGACTCCAAGGTTTCATCATACCAGTTTGCAGTCTGTTTTCTCACTATGATCCCTTTTTTGTTATTTTGTGAAGTCAGGCCGAAAGAGATTAAAGCCCAGCTCCAATAACTGTTCAATAGTTTAAGGTTTGTAAAATATTTATGCACTCAGCAGTTTGCTTCTGCATAATAACTTTCAAAGATTGATAATGTTCCATCTCTGAGGTTTTCAACTGATGGTGTTAACTTTTAACATGCATTTATTTACTGCCCCTAGTACTTTCCTTCTCTTTGGCTACCTCCATCCCAGCAGAGCCTGTACCGCCGGCACATTGCAAGGAGAGGTGGAAAGTGTGATGAGGAAAGGGCTCAGGAGGGACGTGCAGCTGAAGGGAGCCTTTCCTGCTGTTGTCATTTGGGTCACTAATAAGTTGGAATCCCAGGACTGGCCTAACCCGAAACGCCTGGATGTCGGGTCTGCTCCCAGGAGGGCAGCGATCCACCTGCCACTGGAGACGGCCGCCAGCTCCAGCGAGGCTGGGAAAGCAAGCGTGAGATTTTCCTTTCGCTTGACAAGCCTCCTGCCCCTGCAGTTTCAGAGCTCCCCCCCCGGGTCTCCTTTCACATTTGGGAACAAATCAGCATCACGAAAGGGTACAAAACATGGTCAGGAAAAGAAGAGAACCCCTATTTTGAGGGAAATGAAACAACAATGGGCTCAGCAAGTCATTTGTGGTCTGCTTGGCAGGACCCAGATTGCTTTTCTTCCCCGGCTCTGCACAGCAATAGAAGCAGGGCTGCAGCACTTAAGGCCTTGGCACCGTCATCTCGGTTGGGATTTGGAGTTACTCCAGGAGGCCCAAGAAACCCAAACCTCAGGCCAAAAACTGGAGGCTGGGAGTACGCAGGGCTGTTCTGGAGGCTGGATGATTTAAGGTAGGTAGCAGCAATTTGAAAACGCCTATTGCCTGGCTACTCCTTCAGTCTGTGAAAATGTTTGTGGATGGCTCCAAGGTTTCAGCTGCTGCAACAATGTGGTTACTTCTCTTTAGGAGCCTTGTTTTTCCCAGGAAACATTTCCACCTGCAGAAAGCTCAAAGGAAAAAATCAGTAAATTCAAAGGAAAATCTACAGAGGCATCCGTTAAGAAGGAGCATGAAAGCTCCTCACTCAGATCATTTATTCTGAGAAATTCATTGTATTGGTTACTTCCCAATTTCATGTTGGGATAATGACAAGAAGGACAGGAATATCCTTGACCCATTTCCAGGAACAAAGCATGTAAAGCTCAGCTATGTCCTTGGACTCACGCAGTATCATCTCTCATTTGTCACGGTGGTTCCATGGTCGTGACAGGGTTGTCTGGATGAGGTTCAAGGAAAGTATTTAACCTCAAGTGGCTACTAGCAAAACTGCTGTGCTTAAGGTATTTGCCCATGCTGATTACTCAGTCTTGGGTTGCTTATTCCCAGAAAATTATGAATCATTATGGGTCACTTTGCATTCTGCACATTCACTTTTAGAATGGACTATTAGTTTTTTAGGAGTGGGGGGTGTAAAGCAGCATCCTCCTGGTGGGTTCTATGGGAAAACAACCGCACTAACAGATGTATTCCTCAAGCAGTAAGTAAATTCACCTGTCTGAACATTTTCCCATAGAAAATTCTTACTGCTGCTGTAATTTCCAAATAATCACCAGCATTTGGAAGACTGCAGGAAAATCTTCAGGATTAAGGGAGTCATTACTTTGCATGTGAAACTGAAACTCTGAAAACTACAGAGTTCTGCTTGCAAATCACGGAGTTGCGGTGTCTTGAATCCACACCTTTCCCATATATATAGGAAAAGAAATGCAGGTCTCCCAAGATATTCCCTGCCTTATTCTGATACATTCTGCTGATGCTGATTCTGAAAAGCTCAAATCTGATGTCTGCCATATAAATAGGTTGGTCTTAAATGAAATTCTTAAGAAAATATGTTATGGAGAAATGTGTTGGTATTCCCCTGATGGACAATGGAGGAATTACAAGGACAGTGTAAAACCATCCCACACCCATGCAATGTTGACGTTTGAAGACGGAAACAGAGAGGTAATGAAAGCAAGACATGGGGCAAAGGGAAGATGTGGGATGTGGTGGGAGCTATAGCATCAAGGCTGCAGTGCTGTCATGCTTACAGCGAAGACCTTGATGTCTGGATCTGCCTGCTTAGTCCACAGCATTTACCATCGGCTCTTCTGCCTGCAATCACACATTCCAGGTAAATCCTGGATTGCCAGTCCTCTGAAAACATTACACTGGGGGCTTTAACTGTGAGATAAAAGTGATCTTCTTCAGACAGAAAATATGGCATTATACTAATGGAGTTGCCTAGAAGGGAAAGAGTTAAATGTGATGGCTGGTAGCTCTAACACTGACACTGTCAATGTGCAGAAATCCAGCTCTGGTACTAGGAGGAGGAGATCTATGTCTCAGCCCAAATGGCTTTGGGAATATGTGTTATGTGGGATATTTTCAGTTACAGTGAGAGTTCACTAAAGAGACTGCCAGTCTCTTACTGCAAGCTCCATGTCCATCTTCTTCCACTGTGGCACTCATGGTCAGTGCTCAGCAAATCAGAAGATCTACCTGCCTGTTTTCAGTCCAACATTTTTATAGTTCTAGGCAATTTCTAAACTCTCAGTTATGGCGCCGTAATTTTCTTGACATTCACTATAAATGTGTGTGCATGAGAGAGAAATGGAAAGAGAACAGAGAATATTTCTCATCTGGCAATACTGCTATGCCACTCCCCATCAAAAAAGGGAAAATACACAACGCGTTGTAAGTCATGGCTGTTGTAAATGTCCTATTTTATGTACCATGTAAAAAAAAAAATCTTAATTTATATTATTTCAGTAATAACATTCCTACTAAATTCAAAGGTGCAGACTCGTGCCCTAAATAGGAAAATCTCTTGCAGGTTTTGTGGATAAATGAAAGGAAAAACAGTGTTCAGGATAACACTCTAACATGTATTGGAAAAATAATAGTCTTTAGAGAACTGCTTCAATAATTTCAGGATTAGCATTTGGACAAGCTGCTGATGATCAGAAAATCCCTCTTTAGAACAACGAGACTGTGCGTTGGTGGGGAATGTGCTCCACTCCTACAGGGACAAGGCAAACATATGTTCATCCAGAGCAATGACTGTGCCCACTTCAGAGAGGTTTGCTTCAAATGACTGTCATGACTCTCAGTGAATTGTGCTTTTCAAATCCTACCAGACCTTCTACCAGCTTTAATTTCAGCCACAGCTTCTCTAAGGGTTTCATAAAATATTTGAAGATACAGCAAACGTCAGCAGACAGCTGTTTTCAGGAGATCTGTACACTAGCAGCACTGCCAGACTCTGGAAAGTCTCCCGGAAGGATGGCTACAGTGAAGAGTAACGTCGTTTCTGTATGTGACCCTCATGGTCAAAGAGGGCATTACCTGAAGCCCAAGGAAGAGGTACAAGCTCTTCCACAAAAGCTAACTATTTTGAACAAACCAGACACTTATTGCATTAAGAGATGGCTGTAGCTACAACTAAAGAGCATAGCTCTGGTTCAAATAGTCCTTAAAAGTAGATAGAGGAGCTGAGTTCAGTTCTTACTGAACTGGTGTCCTGGTGGACAAGCAGCTCAATATGAGTGAACAGCATGCTGCTGCAGCAAAAAAAGCCAACAGGATGCTGGGTGACATCAACAAGGACATCACCAGCAGAGATAAAGAAGTCATTATCCCACTCTACTCAGCACTTGTCAGGCCACACCTGGAATACTGTGTTCAGTTTTGGTCCCTGCTATATAAAAAAGATTTTGGGCAGGCTGGAGAGGGTCCGGAGAAGGGCCACAAAGATGACCAAAGCACTGGGCAGCCTGCCATGTGAGGAAAGGCTGAGAGAACAGGGTTTGTTCAGCCTTGTGAAAAGAAGGCTTAGGGGAGACCTTATCACCATGTTCCAGTATTTAAAGGGTGACTACAAAGGAGATGGAGACTCCCTTTTTACAAGGAGTCACATAGAAAAGACGAGGGGTAATGCGTACAAGTCACTCCTGGGGAGATTCCAACTGGACACAAGAGGAAAATTTTTCACAATGAGAACAATCAGCCATTGGAATAATCTCCCCAGGGAAGTGGTGGATTCCCTGACATTGGACACTTTTAAGATTCAGCTGGACAGGGTGCTGGGCCATCTTGTCTAGACCGTGCTTTTGCCAAGAAAGGTTGGACCAGATGATCCTTGAGGTCCCTTCCAACCTGGTATTCTCTGATTCTATGATTCTTATAAGGCAGATGAAACACTGGTAGACGCAAAAGGTTGTGGGGCTCAGTGATGTTTTATGGTGCCACCCCAAACAGCCATTTCAGGTGGCTCCAATTCAGGCAATACTTTAAAATAAGGCGTTTGGGACTAGGATGCACAAGCAAGAGTTAGATCTAGCCTGCAAGAGTTAAATCTAGCCTGCTTACACATACAGAGCGTGTGGGAGGTTTAGGTCCTCAGAAAACCCTGGCTGCTGCTGAGGGAGCTATCTAGAACAAGGCAATAGAAAATAGCAGAGGTGCCACTGCTCTCTAAGAGTTAGAGCTGACTCAGAGCTTCATGTCACTAGCCTTTGCCCAGGCACGGCCCGGAGGTGGAAGCCTTCTCCTGAGGCTCATCACCCAGCTGGGCAGGGCTGGAGAACCAGGTGGCCATGTTGCTCTGTGGTTTTACCTGATGCTTTAGTGGCAGGAGGACCTTCCAGGAAGGAGAAATCTGGTTTCAGATGCTGTCATTGCCTGAAGGGGTTCTGGCATCATCTCCTCCTTTGAAGTGTACCCAGTTTACTAACTTAAGGTGATGGGTTACAGGGAATATCAGGGAGGCTGCAGAGTAGAAGTGGAGTGCAGAGCATTCCACTGGCCATACTCCACTGCGGATTTAACCCTCAATCACAAGGGATCAGAGCCTTGGTTTGGGGAAGGCTGTTGAAAATATTTTTCTCTCAAACCTACCAGAAGTTAGCAGAATTATTCCTCTAGTTGTATGGGCTTGAACAACATGGGAATCTGGCCTTGTGGCAGTGAGAGATTGTTCCCTGCAGGATATATTCTGGAACTAATGCAATTTTCCTGCATGTTTGAATGAGACGCTATTAATATGTATTGACTGCTCACTTAGCAATAATTGTATCTACTTCATTACTAATGACAGTAATGTTGCCATTTAGAAATTTTACTAAAAATTTGCAGCTAAGAGGGAATCCTGGTTTAAATGCTGGATTCCTATTAACAGAGCTTAGATCAGAGGCAGCCTCCTTGAATGCAATGGAGGCAGTTGGATGCTTGCAAATCATTAACACTCAAAAATCCCATCCGAGCTGCTTTAATGATTGATCCATCCAACAATGAAAAGAGCTAGAGTAAAGGTGAAACACTTTTAGTAATCCTGTGCATTGGCTTTGCTGCTCCACAGAGCTCCATCTAAATTGCGGGATCAAGGGCACTTGTACCTGTTGAAACCCTAAAACCACACAGGGGTGAGACCTGGATGCACTCGTTGTCTGCTGTGGTTTCCAAAGAAAGGAAAAGGTAAAAGACTGGTTCTCACTGCTCTGGATGATGGATCATGAGTGCACCAAGGAGTACGCCTGCCTAGTTTAGATGCAGTTGGCCAAGCCTGCAGCTGCTGAGCTCTTCAGGGGTGGGTCCAACCTTGTAAGTGAGAGATCAAGCTGTTAGTCTGCTACTCCTCGTACTTCTCCAGAGCTACATGGTCAAGTGTGTCTTGCAGGTGTGATCACAAGAAATAAAACACCTCAAACCCTGCCAAAATATTCTTTGGAAATTAAGATATCTTCTCTTAGCTGGTTCTTTTTTTGATGAATTTTGCTACATAGTTCATTGGCCAAAGCAGCAGGAAGGCACTGCCCACTGTCTGCATGGCCCTTCCCACAAAAGGTGGCCAGTCCCACCTCAATTTTTGTGGCCCTCCACCCTTCAAATATCATCTATGCTCCTGCTAATAATAGCCTTCCTCTAGATGACAGAGCCTCACAATGTGCTCTGAAATTTTAACTAACATCTCACATGCCTATTAATCTCTTGACAAATCAAATAAATTAATGGTGAAATGAAATCTTGTGCCATAAGTGGATGGGCCTTGTAAGGCTTAACTCAGCGAAAATACATTGAGATGTCACTCAGGCAGGCATTGCCAGGATAATAGGGGACTTTCTAACAGGATTTCTCTCCCTCTTCAGAGTTTCCTCTGACACTGGAGTAAGCATTTTATTGGTCTTGCTGACTCATACCTTTAATTAGGAAAGAGCAATGTTTTCTGTTCTCTGAATAATATGCTTAAATAAAATGTTACAAGTACTCAAATGTATTAAAATATTTAACAAAATATTCCATAATTTAATGTCATATGTATTTCTTGGCAGCAGTGGACGCCAAGAGCCTGAAGCTGTAATTGAACAATAAATTTAAACCATGATTTCAGCCCATGTATTATAGATGTGTTTGGGGTCTTTACCAAGCTCCTTGCTGATACCATGTCATCAGAATTCCTGTTCTTCAGACAAACTCTTTCTGTGCATTTTTTATAGACAAGTTCTGGTATTGCAGCAGTAATGCCTGCAAAGTCATATTTGACTGTAATTTTGAGGTCTTAACATGTGGAAATTGGATAAAGCTATGACGCCCTTTCCTTCAAAGCTGAAAAATAGCCACTAAATTTGTTTTTCTGACCTGAGAGATTTTTGGGTAGGTTATTTTCTGGCTTCTTACAAATACCTTAATAGTTTATTCACATACAGAACTGGCCCTCTGCACACCTTGCTAGAACTTGATATTTAGAATATTTACCTTTTCAGTCCTTCAGAGATCTTTATCCACTGCTTATAGAATCAGATTTTATCATTACAGATGCTCTGTAAAGATTATTGGCAATACTATTCAGCAGCTATTCAGCAAGCTAAAAGAAGGCTCCTTTTTCTCTAGCCTACTGTGTGTGAAGACCCAAATTCTGGCTCTGTGCTGGATCTATAGCCAAGTTAATGCAAACTGCCTCCATTCAGTTTATGCAAAGTATCTCTAGCTCCAGGAAATGCAGTTGTTATTTTGCAAACACGTATGCTTAGATCTGGATTCAATTGCTTGCCTCTGTGGTGGCAGAGCAATATGGCAATGGAACAAATTCAGAGTCTGCTTGTGTTTTGGCTAGTGCTTCTCCTTGAGGCTTTGCAGGGCCTCAAGAGAAACTGCTCTGTGAAATGTCATCTGTGCCCATGCCATCCACGGCACATGAAAACTGACAAAAAAGAAGTGCCAAGCAATGAAGGTTGCCATGTCCACATTAGGGGAAAAAAATAGCTACTGCTATTTCTTACTGAGGGATTTGGGAAAGCTCTGCTCCAAACCCCGTCCCTTGAGGTTGACCATCTGTTGTTACTGAACCTGCTCCAAACCCCCTGTTCCTGAGCACGACTGTCGAGAAACTTGTGGCAAGACAGTCCTTGCAGTCTGGACACCCTCAAGTCTCCCGTGACCCCACGCTGCCTGGTGCCCAGCCGTCGAGTGGTGACAGGCTCTTCTATTTGGGTAGTCAGTAGCCAGTGGCAGGGTACCTGCCAGCACAGGGAGCTCCAGTGGCCCTACCAGTCCTGTGTTTGAGGCTGTGATTCACAGGAGGTTTTTATGAAGGTGCTGCTGATGGGACCCCCTGTTCATCCTGGAGCAGGTTGTGAAATGTTACCTCTTCTCACTTTGCCCATGCAACATGAATTTTGCCTGGGAAAAGGACTGGTATTTGATGTCTATCTGCTTTATGTTCCATACCTTAAGGGTATTTTGGAGACTCCTTCTGACTCCAATCAATGAGAATTAGATAACTCTTCTGTTAGGCTGGCGTGACTGAGCAAATTCCTCAGTTTGAAGCTAGCACTGGGTCTGTGTGAAGACCTTTTGTTCCCAAGTGCATGAGCTCATTTTTGGTACTATAGGGTTTCATCCCTTTCCTTTACTCTAGCCCCGAGGGCCATTTATGTCTTTTTGTATGGTATTCTGCTATTCCTCTGGATTCATGATGTTCCTTAACATGAGGTCACCAGCTAATTTATCAGCACAGTTCTAATGGTTTTGACAAGGTCATTATCAAAATATTAAGACTTTGGAGTCTCGCCTAGTAACCTCCCTCCTGCCACATACTTCTTGCAGGATTACTCATTGCCTCCTTTTCCTTCCACACTCCTATCTCTAAGCCAGCTTCTTACTCACCTTTCACTTTCCCAATTGACCCCAGCTTTTCCAGTTTAAAGAAAGGATTTCCATATGACCTATAGCAAAATATCCTACCGAAGTCCAGAGAGTTTGACTGGAACATTTTCTTTATTAGATAAATTTAATGTCTTATCAAAGGCAATCTGGCAGAAGCTACCTTAAAATCACTCCTGTTGTGTTTTAACACATTTTCGCTTCACATTCTTGTCTTTAATTATGATTTTCTTCAGAATCTGTTTTAAACCCTGAATACCGCTGAGACAGACTAATGAGTCTAGACTTGATCTGAGCACTTTGTTTTCCTTCTGAAGCACCCGTCTTGCCATTTTTTGTGCCAGTTTTTTTTCAGAACGCGGGGATGAGATCATCCACTTTCTCTGAACCAAGTGCACTGAACTCCTTGAGATTTGTTTCCACCATGATTTCCAGCTCTTGTTCCCATCGTCTGTCTTTTGCTCTCATGATTGAGCTCACCACCCTTGTGGGAAACTGAGGCAGTCTGAATCCATAGTGCCTCACTTCTATTTTCCTTGTGTTTTATGCTGCTGAAGAACTTTTACTCCTTTGCCTCAAGCTTCGTGAGATCAATCTCAGTTTTCCTTTGGCAGTACTAAGGTTAGCTGTGTTCCTCTCTCTTTTTGTGTATCAGTCCTCTTTCCAATCTTTGTACAGATTTATTCTCTTTCTTACGGCTCTCCCTCCAGTCTAGTCTGGAGTGGAAATCTGCCTTCTCGCATTTTACCCTGTTTGGGACATAGATTTCTGATCCAATTTTTGACATGCTTGTCCTGAAAGTATTTCTTTCGCCTGCATGTTCAGGACTCAGCCTTAAAGCCCAGCCCACCAGTCTGCTGGAGGATATGGGATGCAGCTGCAGCAGATGGTGGTGTGTGTTTCAGCTCTGCTGAGTACCCAAATTTCTCTGTTGGGATTGCAAGCTGCAGGCTGGAGGATCGTGGGCAATAGCTGGAGAACAAGGCATTTGCTGCAGGTGCCTGCTGGAGGAATTAGCCCTCACTGTGGTCCTGTTGTGCTCCCAGGTGCATACGCACTATCCCAGTCAGTCCTTTGCTTTGAAATGAAGGCAGAAGCCCTGGCAGAGTATTTTCTCAGCCATTGGTGCTCTGTGTTTGGATGTGACAGAAAGTGAGAACTGGGCAGAGAACACAAGGTTCACCTAGCTGTGGGGTGGGCACAAGACACAAAATAGTCATGAACCAGGCTTTTAACCCACACTGCCTGCAAGGATTATTGCAGATGACCGCCTCAAGCTTCCCGAAAGAGAGAAGAGCAGGAGTTCATGCTGAACCAGCACTCCATAGGCTGCAGGCCAAAGCTCAGCAAAGGCCAAGGTGCATCCAGTGTAGCTCACGATGAAGAGGAAAATAATGGACCGGTGCCATTCTTGATGTATGTAAAAGTAATCCTCAGACTGTCTTAC
This sequence comes from Fregata magnificens, assembly GCA_013389945.1. Taxonomy (NCBI): domain Eukaryota; kingdom Metazoa; phylum Chordata; class Aves; order Suliformes; family Fregatidae; genus Fregata; species Fregata magnificens. The sequence continues at coordinate 63,647 of WAAD01029316.1, read as the reverse complement.
TGCTGCTTTGAATGTCCCAAGCCCTGTGGCAGGGGAGGACATTGGAGGGATTATACATACATTCTCAAGACCTTTTTTCCTTAATCATCATCCCTGTTTTGGGACTGGGACTGGAGATGATAAGGAAGCAGGTTTTACTACTAAATAATTCCCCTACTGAAGGGAGTCCTGGGGAGATTAAAGAAAGGTTTCCCCCAGTAAAGCAGCACAAAGTATCCCAGCAGTGTGATGGATCTGATCCTTTCCTGGATTTTTGTTCCAGCATTTGAGTCATTTATGCCACTGCTGAGGGCTGGGATGACTTTAATTCTGGGCTTTTGGTCTGTCTGGGTGTCTAGCAGTGTATGGTAAACGAACAAGGCAGGAGGAACACTCTGCTGCGGCAGTGGCAGGCACCCGGCGCTGCACTGGGCTCAGACACTCTGCAGGCAGCACCTGCCATTCCCTCAATGCAGCCCTTGTTAGTTTAGAAATGAAAAATAGTTTCCCGTTGAAGGAGTGACACGTGCACTCGCAAGCTTCTGCAGAACCACTAGTTGTGTCACTCGGTGTAAGCACAGCTTTACTAGGTCTTCCATGTGTTGTCCGGTCATCCTGGTGCTACAGATAGGGTTGATGCAGGTGCGGGTCTGTGTGCCCTGGTCCTGCGCTGTAGGTCTCAACTGGTGTGCCCTGGTCCTGCACACCCACAGAAGAGCTACGCCTGAGTGAGCATGGGGAAAATGCATATGCAGGGAGCAAGGCAGGCAATGCCCGGGCCCTGCGCATGAGGCTTGGATACTCTCAGGTAAGTGAGTCTTGAGAAAGCAAAACTATTATGTCCATGCAGCCCTGCAGTGGTCTTTCTGTCCGTGGTCACCGCAGTGGCCAAACAGGGGAAAACATCTGTTCTGTAGGCTTGTGTGTCAACATCAGGCACTTTGGAGACATTCACGTGCTCAATAAAACTTAAAGTATTTCTAATCTGTAACCCACTGTACAGTACAGAGACTTCATTAAAGTTGTGAAAGCTGAAGTCCCAACTAATATGAACTGGCAGTGAAGTCAGTGGGGCCATGCTGACCTATCCCAGGTGAGGGTCTGACCCTAAAGCCTTTAAAACATGTGATAGCGTCTGTATCTGGGAGCCGTGCAGCACTGAGCACTTCTTTCTTCGTATCTATTTTTTTGGGAAAAGGCATCTTTCTACAAAGCTAGTATTGCCAAAAGGAATAAAAAAGTACAGCATGCCATTCTTCACCAGGAAAATCTTACACTGAGTCCTTAAAATGTTTCCGTATCTTCTGTGATCTTTGGATGCATATTTACTGATAGGGTAATTCCCAGACCATTGCCTCTCTGATGGAAAGTGGATCTTTTTATTAAAGCATCTGTGTTTTTATTTCAGCAAATGAAACTTTATGTGTGTCATTGGTACGTTTTGATCACAGGATCATTTTTGTAACACAGGGGAAAGCCTGAGATTTTTTGGTGTGAAAAAAAAATCTCAAAGAATGAATGATAAAATGATAGAAAAAAGTACTTTATATAAGACAGAAAACATAAACCCCACAGCAGTGTTTTATATAAAGTAGCAGCAGGAAATTCCACAACAGTTTCCCTGGGAGGGAGAAGTGAAAAAAATCCAGTTGCATAAAACTGGTTTGCTGTTTATTAGGTTATTATTTCTTTGTCTAGTGCAATACCAGGCCCTGTTTGATAACTAACACAGACTGAGAGCTGTGAAGATGACAGAGTTTAAATCCTCTGAAATAAAAAACCAAATAAAATTCTTTAGTTATTCAGAGCCATTGGACTAAAACATCATAGTACAGGATATTACCTTCTATCACAATTTATCTACCTTTTAAGCAAATTTATTGTTCTGTTTATAAAAAACCCAAGTCCTCTACTTGTCATATCTGATCATACACTGTGGTCTTTAATGCCAAGTGCATCGCTGTGAGTGCCTGTAATTTGCTATCATCCCTGAAGATATTCTTGAAAATGAGATGTTTCATCTCAGTGGTCATACCCCGCTGACATTTTTAAAATAAATAAATTATCAGTTCTGTAGTACTGTTGTCAAGGTTTAAGAGGAATTTACATAGAATGCTGTGCTTCTGTGGGAATTGTCAAATCTTAATCTTCCAGTAAGCTACAAAACTATTATTAACATATCTCTAGGTAATGTTGTTTAGTGTTAATACTCAGTGGAATATACTTTTCATTAAAATATGAAAGCAGTCCAAATATGTTTTACCCTCAGGCATAATATTAGCTATGCTGTTTCTTGGAATGACTGCAATATAGATATTAATCTAGTCTTACTTCAAATGACTTTTGTGTCACTGTACAAACTCTGGATTCTTTTCTGGGTGGCAAGATGAGTTGAGATGGGAGAAAACAAACCTGGCAAGTGAAGCCAATAAAAATGTGTATTAAAGCCAGAAGTTTCAAAGCAATGAGGTCTTCCCAGTGATGTGCAATACAGCTCCTCTACTCTCTGCGGCACACTTCATCTGATCTAGAGTGAGTTGCTCTCTAACACATCCTCTGTGGTGAATGTTTATCTCAGCTTCATCACATGAATGAGCTACAAGAGTATAAATAAGAAGCTCAAGTTGGCCCTGGGACATGGCAGGGTGATTCCCACTGTGAGAAGAGCAGGCACTGTATTTGGCAGAGTATGAGCACACAGTCCAGGGCTGGGTCCCTGCAGCTCCCTCTGCCAGATGGCTAAGCAGAAAGATTGAACAGGTTGTTGGAGCCATCCAGGTATCCTTTAGAAAATGGAAATCCCTCCTTCGTGTATCCACAAGAAGAAACATAAACAGCATCCGATTAAAAAATACAGTAAATATGAAATGATTGTAGGGTGTGTTTGCAGAAAAAGTAGCCCTAGAAATAATAATAATTAAAAAAAACCATAGAATAGAAAAAAAGAAGAGAAAAGGTTTTTTTCAACGTGTTGGAAATAGTCTGCCTTCAAGGGATTCAGTGAATTCATTGGGAAGTGAATAGGATAGCTTATTACCATGTGGATAGGGAAGGGACAAATTACAGCATAATGCTGCTTTAAATTAGGAAAAGTTTCTTCCTAGCTGACAGTTTTATCAGTGCAAAACGGGTGTGTGTGAATTCAGCCTAATCAAAAATAACAAATGAGAGTAAATGGTTAATTTTTACCTGGGCAAAAATTTAACTGTTGGGTTAAATCAAAATAGTGTTCTAGAAAAGGGGACGATTAAAATGTGCATTAATGACATGATTGGAGAGATGGCAAAAAGTAAAAGGCAGGCAGGGTGCAAATGAGATTGCAAGGAGCTTGAAATATCTCAAGACAGTTCATGGGCAGCCCTACAGAGGAGGAAAGTTGTTCCCAATGAACCCAAGGCTGAGCAGTGTTAACAATGTTAACTCCTTGCTGGGCTCTAAATGCACCATAACCAGTCAGAAAATAAAACCTGGAGTGAGGGAGAAACTGGTGAAATCTTTGTAGGAAGAGTAAATTTACATGGAAATGTGGTTTTGAATGTCCTGAAGTTATTTGTGAGTTCAGCTTGAGGCACTCAAATAGTTTCACTTTGTTTCTTTCTTTTTTTTTTGGCAAGGTAGGGAGAAGGAAGGAAGGAGGGAGCCAGAAGGGGAGGTGTCATTTCATCCTCCTGTGTCTTCTACCTCACCTTGGCCTTTGTCTGGGACATGGGAGACCCAGCTCCAAATCCTTTCTCCTTCTGAAAGGACCAGACCTCACAGAAATGCCCAAAGAGATGGCCATAAAGTACTGAAGGGGACTCTCCGCTTCTTGCATTGAAAGACCAATGGGACTGAGGCCTCAGGAAGGTGTCTGACCTTCACTGTGGGTCCTCCTCACACTGTCTCCGTGATGGTTTAAAACTTTTGCACAAAGCAGAACTGTTTCAACAACAGAGGAGCCCTGGGGAAGGTTACAGGCCATGAGGTAGGAGACCTCCTTCACGTTCCTCCTGTAGATCAAGCCATGAGCTGAGCTGATGCAGGTCTTCCTCCTCTCCTGTGACCTCTCTGCTCCCAGGTGATGGCTAGGGCAGGATGCTCTCGGCCCCCAGGTTAGTACTTCCACTTTACACAAAACACACAAAAAAAGGTGTCTCCTGGAGGGAGGACACACCAGTAGCCATCACCTTCCAGCAACTGCTTATTTATGCACGCTGGGAAACGGTGCAAACTACATTGCTCCTCTTTTGTAAACTGCACATGAAGGAGTTTATGGGACTAAGTAATAAATACAGCCTTTGGGCAGCTCCAGAAAGAGAACCAGGATGGCCAGGGTGATCACTCTGAGGAAAGTGCAACCAGAAGTGACTCGACGTGGCCTGGAGGGAGTACCCGAGGCTCGTGGTCAGGATAACTCTGGGTACTCTGTACCACTTTCTCTGCCCAGAGCCAGCCGAGGCACTGCGGTGTTGTTGGGCATCCTTCTAGGCAGTGGGAACTCAAACCCCTGGTGAGGGTTAGGACTGCCCAGCTGGAGCTCGTTCAAAGAAGGGCAAGGAAGCTGGTGAAGGGTCTGGAAAACAAGTCTTATGAGGAGCGGCTGAGGGAACCAGGATTGTTTAGCCTGGAGAAAAGGAGGCTCAGGGGAGACCTTGTCGCTGTCTACAACTACCTGAAAGGAGGTTGTAGCAAGGTGGGTGTCGGTCTCTTCTCCCAAGTAACAAGCAATAGGACAAGAGGAAACGGCCTCAAGTTGCGTCAGGGGAGGTTTAGATTGGATAGTAGGAAAAATTTCTTCACTGGAGAAAAGGAGGCTCAGGGGAGACCTTGTCGCTGTCTACAACTACCTGAAAGGAGGTTTAGCAAGGTGGGTGTCGGTCTCTTCTCCCAAGTAACAAGCAATAGGACAAGAGGAAACGGCCTCAAGTTGCGTCAGGGGAGGTTTAGATTGGATAGTAGGAAAAATTTCTTCACTGAAAGGGTTGTCCAGCATTGGAACAGGCTGCCCAGGGAAATGGTTGAGTCACCATCCCTGGAGGTATTTAAAAGACGTGTAGATGTGGTGTTTAGGGACATGGTTTAGTGGTGGACTTGGCAGTGCTAGGTTAACGGTTGGACTTGATGATCTTAAAGGTCTTTTCCAGCCTAAACGATTCTATGATTCTATTTTGTGATTGCCTTGGCACTGCCCGACTGTGGCATTCCTGGAGGTTTGATAAAAAATTGCTTTGTGTTGTGTGGGACAAAAGCAAGGGAGAGGGAAGAGGGTCCATTTCTGCAGGGAAGAAAAAATTAGGAGTTTTGTGTCTGAGGGCTAATTTATATTCCAGCCTCTGAAAGGTGCAGTTTCTCACGCGGACCGGTTTTCATCATAGTCTTTGGGAAGAAGATCACTATCCTCAGATGTTGATCAATACCTTTCCTGAACTAACCTAAAAGACAAATTAAATATTTGACAAAAGAAAATGCCAGACTTCCTTTCTCCTTATTTTTCCTCCACTGCTCTGAGTGAACACTTTCAGCTTTTCTTTTTAAATCTACAGCACACAGTAATAGCTCATTCATTATTCAAGTAACTGTTTCTGTAACTGGGTTAATAATAGTCCTCATAGCTAAGTACAGTAGTCTAGCTGGTAGAGTTAGTTCCCACAGAGCTTTTGTTTTCCTCAGTTTGCAATAATATTCCCAATAAAGCCGTTCATGAAAATGACTGTGCCACAGCAGCTTCTGCATAACACCCAGTGAGTTATTATAACAAGATTTGTTAAAACCGTGGAGGACATTTGTAGTAAGATAGTTATCCGTAAATGATGTTTTAAAAGAAATTGTTGAAAGCTCTCATTTCAAGCTATGCTGCTTTCTCTGCTGCAGTCAATTCCAAGAGCTGACCAGGTTACTGTAATATCTGAAGGTAGTTAGTGATTAAAAAGCTTAGAGAATTTCCCTCACACGAAGCAGAAGCTGAGGCACAATTACAAGTAGAAGTGCTCAATATGGAGCCCACATTTAAAAGAGGAGCTAAGGATAATTTTTGAATCAAATACTTCAGTGAGTAGAAAATTGAGAAAATCATTAGAGTAATAAAGCACAAGAATCTTTATAATTTGATAAGGACGTATCGGCGTGACATACATAGAAGTAAATTACACTTTTCCTAAACTCCTAGAATTCTCTGAGTTAAAAAAATAGTACATTAAGGCAAGATGATGGATATCATTTATTTAGAGTGCTGAAAAGCATTCAGTAGGATTCTGCCCATGAGACTATGAAGGAAGTCTGGTAACAAGAAGGTGAGGTAAAATCTCGTCCTGGATTAACAACTGCTGAAGAGACAAGCTGGCAGTGGGAATAAATGTCAGAAGCCTGAGCCTGAAAAATATGAAGAGTGAAGCGCCCCAAGGATGTCTATAAGGACTATTTTTTATCTATCCATGTGCGGGTGACTACGTTGTACATATATTACATGTATTTCCTTCAGTTCCTATGAGGATCTGTTTACAACAGATAGGAGACAAATATGGGCTTTCAGATAAGGAATGTACCCATTAGTTTTTTTAGAGATTTTTAGAATTACTTCCTATGTCTTAAGACTGTGATCATAGTTTCAGTGGATTCGCTAAGTACTGCATTTCCTAATAACACTTAGAATTAGACGAACAATGAAATGTCAAAATATGCTCCTGATAAAAGCTCGATCAGAAAGGAAAAGCTGCAAAGGATTGTTTGAAACAGCAGACAACTCTAATACCACCAGTGGTTGTCCTAACATGATGGCAGATGAACTTGAACTAAAAGGTAATGCATTTGAAAGAAAGAATTTAAACTACTCTGACACACTGATGGCTTCTGAATTAACTGTAATCTCTGGGGAAAAGAACTGAGCATTATTGTGAACAGCTCAGTGAAGATACTAAGCAGCAGAAGCAAAAAAATGTGCCTGAGATGCTGAAGTGGGGGGATGCATTAAGAAGAGAATAAGAACATACCTACCCTGGTGCGCAGATGTGGCCGCACGTGTAGCCACATGTGCACACAGAAGGGTGGCTCATCAGTCTCATTACTGCATGTGACTTTAGATGCCGCATGTAAAATGTGAACTTGATAAAAGAATATTTGAAAAATTCATGTTTCCCAAGTGACTAGATGGGCTGGGGATGATGAAGTTGGTCACTTGCGTCTAGGAGCCGGCCAGTCCCTCTGGCAATGCACCAAAAGTTGCGAGCCTGGAAAGATTTGGGTTGGCATAAGGGGTGTCTGAGCACTCAGACTCCTCATTAGCATTGGCTCTGCTGCTCCTTTTCAGGATATTTCCAATTGCTTCTGCCAAAGTTTCCCCCTCTGTCATTTTCCAACCAGGGTCATGGCCTATCTTGCCTCTCATATTTATTCATTATTGTCATACTTATGGTCTGGGTTCATAAACCCATGTGGAAAAGTGAAACGGTGTCAGTCAGGACTCATGAAGGACCCATGCAAGGCAGGGCTGAGGGATAAAGTTGGAGGAGAGCAATGCCAGTGAGCAATAAGGAGTGGAGAGGAGGCAGGAGATGGCAGAACCACATGGGAACTCCCATCCAGGCCGGATCAACCTCTCGGACGGACTCTCTTCAGCAAAGTTTTTCTCTGTCTCCAGGTCTGTGGTGCACCAACATCCCTGACGCATCATTTTACAGTTTGCTCCTTTTTAAGATAAATAGAGGAAGCTCATAACTCCGTGGTTTAGTTGCACTTTCTCTGGCTTTGACGCAACAAGATAACCTCTGCAAAACGCAAACTGAAGCATGGTTATCTTTGCAACCAGAAGGGCTAAACACTTCATTAGCTTTTTAAATGAAAGCTTAGGTTCTGGAGAACGCAGTCAAATCTGTAGGAAGGACCTAATTCCTCCCACATTTTCATGAGCACAGAGGATCAACGTCTTTGCCAGTCAGACACTCTTGTTCTGCCTGTCCCAGAAAACAAGAAAAGAGGATGCTTGCATTTACAAGGCGACACATTTAAAGCAGATAAAGAGAACCATGAATGAGTAGGGTAGAGCAAACCTGTAGAATTCACCGATGAAAGTTTTTACTGGATGGTCTAGGATTAGAAAAGGACAAGCCTTTTATACCAGTAATGCTTGCAGCTGCAGTAGTTACAGTGGCTGCAAATGATGTTAAGAGCAAAAATGTTTTCCCTTGGAGGCAGCACAGGCCTGGCCTGGTGTCGTGGGTTGGGTTCAATCCAAGCCAGGGGGGCACTAGGAGGTATACTCTGCTGTCTGACCCTCCTCGTTTATTATGAACCTCATCCCAGTGTTGTTTGTTGTGGCCTTTCCCAGCGGTGGTAATACTGTGTGAAAATCAAAGTTCTCATTGAAAGAAGGAAGAAGTGAATTGTTTGCTTTCATACCTGTAGAAACAAACTTGAAAATCTGACTCCTGAAGTTTAAAAAAAGCAAAAAGAAAAAACCTAATGAAATCTGCATGTGTCTGGTTTGATAGGTCATGATACGTGAGTGGTTGGTGTCAGCAATACTGAGAATAGCCCCTGGAGCTGACGGGAGTTGTGAGGATAGTTTCAACAGGCCTGAGGAGGTACAAATAGCCACTCACACCAAGGAGAGACTGAGAAAATGGAAGGAAGCTCTAGGAAAGAGAAAATAGCTCTACATCTCCCTGTTCTAAAATTCTCTGAAGAAGGCAGTGAAAAGGCTCTGGAAGAAGCTCAAATAGCCCAGCAAATAACAAGAGAGGCTGGATTTCAAAGGATTGCTGCGAATGAAGATCAATAGCCCCAAGAAGGAGGGCTCAGTCCTGCAGAAGAGCCAGCGAAGGCTTCACCATGCTGGATTATTTCATGTTTTGAATGTGTGTTCACTTGGAGGGCATGGAGTTTCTGATTTATTGGGACAGCTAAAATATCCAAACAGTGGGAAGAAAGTAGTCATTAGCCAAGTTATCATGATCAGAACATTCTTGCATAAAGGTTATGAACTCTTCTCTTCCAGAATTGCCACATAGGAACCAGCAATATCATAGAATCATAGAATCATAGAATCATAGAATCATAGAATCATTAGGTTGGAAAAGACCTCTAAGATCATCAAGTCCAACCATCAACTAACACCACCATGACTCCTAAACTAGGCCCTGGAGTGCCACGTCTACACCTTTTTTGAACGCCTCCAGGGTAGACGACTCCACCACCTCTCTGGGCAGCCTGTTCCAATGCCTAACCACTCTTTCAGTGAAGAAATTCTTCCTAATGTCCAATCTAAACCTCCCCTGATGCAACTTGAGGCCATTCCCTCTCGTCCTATCGCTAGTTTCTTGGGAGAAGAGTCCAGCACCCGCTTCCCTACAACCTCCCTTCAGGTAGTTGTAGAGAGCGATAAGGTCTCCCCTCAGCCTTCTCTTCTCCAGACTAAACAACCCCAGTTCTCTCAGCCGCTCCTCATAAGACTTGTTTTCTAG
>WAAD01029316.1:9545-53825 GCA_013389945.1 Fregata magnificens | reverse complement strand
ATCCAAGGCGTGAGCTGCCAACTTCTCCAGGAGAATGCCGTGGGAGACCGTGTCAAAGGCCTTACTAAAGTCCAGGTAGACAACATCCACAGCCTTGCCCTCATCTACTAGGCGGGTCACCCGGTCATAGAAGGAGATCAGGTTGGTCAGGCAGGACCTGCCTTTCATGAAGCCATGCTGGCTGGGCCTGATCCCCTGGTTGTCCCGCACCTGCCCGGTGAGCTCACTCAAGATGAGCCGCTCCATGATCTTCCCGGGCACCGAGGTCAGGCTGACTGGCCTGTAGTTCCCCGGATCCTCCTTCCGGCCCTTCTTGTAGATGGGCGTCACATTGGCTAGCTTCCAGTCATCCGGGATCTCCCCCGTTGACCAGGACCGCTGATAAATGATGGAGAGCGGCTTGGCAAGCTCCTCCGCCAGCTCCCTCAGCACTCTCGGGTGGGTTTTTTCATTACTGGTGTAAGTGACAGGAGAATGCTGGAGACAGTGTGTTAGATCAGGAGGTCCCATGTCCCCATGGATCATCAACAAGGATATCTGAGACCTCTGAAATCTGGAACTTCATAACTCAGGAGCTGGATGTGTCCTTTCCTATTAAAGCAAGTGAGGACCAAGAGGAAAATTCTTGCTTTCTCCTTTAAGTTCTTCAGCAAAAAGCTAATAAGGAATTGACATAGGGACCCATTTTGAAGCATAACTCAGATAAAACCCTGTAATTGAAGCTGAGTCAATGGGAAATGTCATGCTGGCTTTCGTAATGCAAACCATGCACCTGTCTCTATAATGCCATGCCCCATCAGAAGATACAGTGGTGGAGTCTGATAATGAGCCATCACACAGCCACACTGCTGCTGGATGCACTGCACAAGGTGTCAGCATCCTGCCAGACTTATTCCCTGAATAGGCATGGCTGATGTTTCCAGGAGCTGTAAGACATCTAGGAGAATCGCCAGCGGGGAGCAAAACCAATGCTGCCAGTAGCAGGATGGGATAGTGCCAAATTAGTACAGAAGTTCCTGTATGTGCCAAATAGCTTTCTAATTACATTGCGATCAGCAAGACAAAACTGTGTCTCTTTAAAAACATATGTCTGTATTCACAGCAGGTCTTCGATGCAGAAGGGGAATTTAGAGGCAAAATGGCAGATAAGAAAGGCTTGCTTGTTTTCAGATGTGCCTGGGCTTCCAGGATCCCAGTCCATAGGACTGACCCCCTCCACTCCAGGGAGAGAAAATGAGAGGACAAAGAGAAGGTGGGATCTAGCAGACTAGAAAGTGGCAGGACTAATTCAGTGTATGGGCACACGTTGAAACATATGTGACTCTGGCACGTACCTTCTCACTTAACATCAGACAAAAACATTTAGGGTTCTGTTTGGCTGCTTTTAGGTTGAATAGCATCTTATTCCAAACACAGCACTGGACCACCATGCCCAGTTCTTTCTGTGCTTTTGATTTTAATCTCATTTTCTTCCCAAATGAATGTAGAACATATTTCTAAGAGTTGGGTTGCAGCAGCCCAAACTTGAATAAGCTGGTCCAAATTACAAGGATGCATCTGATACTCATTAAAAAGAGGATACAACAGCTTTTGGAACAGATAGTGGACTCCTAGGAGTACATCATGGAGGAATTTACAAAGAATGAAAAGTGAATCATGTTGCTGCAGAAATAATTATTCAAATATGTGGTAAGTAAAATTTCATCTGGATCCTTTGTACTCTCTCAGACCTTCCTTGAGCTCCTCTAACTGGTAATGTAGCCACCATGCAACAGCGAGATGATGGGGTTGACGTGCACATGGGCTTAAGCATCTGCCTCCTCTCCAGGCCATTACCCTCAGGGGCCAAGTACATTCTGTATCTAGCACAAAAAAATTAGAAGAGGCGAACATGTGACAATATTGACTGCTCTGTTGATTTGATGGGTGGCTATACTGCTTTCGACTCAGGGAGGTTAAGGCACAGTGAGATATGGTGTAGATCTATGCTACAGTAGTTACACTAGCTCCCTTTCCAGACTCCTGGAAGTCACACTAAGGCAGAACAGCTTTCTCCACTTTCAGTGCTCCATAAATTCATATAGGACAGGCCTAACTAGAGCTGTAACATGGTCAGGGATGCACAGGTGGGGAGCTGCTCCTGCCCCACGTACTTCCGTGGGTTTTTGGGCAGTACTCACCGGGTGGGTTACAGCACACGGGCACCCCCCTAAGATGATCATGCAGGTTCCCCTTGTGAATACGAGTCTTTTGAGAATCAGTAGTACCTAACTGTGCCAGAGCTTCAGCCTTTTCCCACTTCTCTCCACATCCTTGGTTGAAGTGGCCTGTCCCCCCTTATCATGTGAAATGACTACACTACTGCCTCCCCAAAAACCTCATTCAGAGCAGGGCTGTGTTTGCTCTGAAATGTAGAGACACAGTCCTTATGGGCAGAGATATCAAACACCCAAATGTGGAATGCACAGCAGTGGGTTTTGTTAAGATAAAACAATAACTGTGCATTTAGAAATAACGCTAATAAATGTATTCAGTATGGCCATTGCTATCTTTGGGCACATAGGGTTTGCGCAGGACTTGTCGGATGTAGGTATCATTTACCATACCCAAGGCAACAGTTCTCCAGTTCCCAGTGTGCTCTTTATTCTGCAAGGCATCTGTGCAGATCCAGCACCTTGCAGCAGATCTATGCATACAAAATAGCAGACAGTTTATTTTATTTTATTTACTTTTTGTGGGTTTTGTCAAATTTATCACTAACAGGTCGTATGAACCTGCAGTACAAAATTCTGGGTCCTCCATAATTAGGGAGGGCTAATTCAGCAGGCCACCACTCCCCAGACCCAAGGTGTAGTGCTCTGATAACCTGTTTTCTTTGAGATTTCAGGCATTCCAATATTTCAGACCATTTATTGTAGAAGTCTCCTGGCTTCTGTTTGAGAAAAAAAACAATTTACTTCAACAGGAGGTAGTCCCTTATGAGATACATCCAGCTGGCCACAGCGGGCGCCGGCCTTGTCGTCTTTACAAGCAGGATATGTTCACATGCCAAAGTCAGCAGAAACAAAATAGATGACACATCCACAGTCTGAAGGTTTGTATTCCCAACAAACCCAAGCAGAAATAAGACAGGATGGGGAGCCAGGTCCAAATCAAGCATTTAGTTCAAACATTTACATGCCTGAGATCAAACTCTTGGATTATGGATTAAATCCATAAAATGTGTAGGAAGGAGGGAGCTGCCGGTGAATTGTCTCTTAGACATGTCTGGAGACATTTTGTGACATCTGTTGTACAAGCTTGGCTTTGTAAAACCCACATGCAAAACAGTGGGTTTAGACCAAAGTGCTGATGTCTGAAATTTTCACTCTGCTTGATAAGAGACTCTGCCAAATCTCCAGCAGTATCTGTGTCTGAGGCTCTTTTCCCTTTCATCCCACACACCTTGAGCTGATTGTTAGTTGTGCAACCTCTTGCTCTTGATACTTTGGGAGCCATATATCAAGGAGAGACCTGTTCGGGAGGAGAGAACAGGGATTCTGACTGTTCTCTGATCCTTAATACAGTTTTCAGCTTAAGGTGATTTAAGTCTTTCTGTTAAAAAAATCTGACATCAGTCATGCACTCTCAGCCATGTGAGGTTACTCAAGATTTATAGCTTTCTGTTGTGTGACGATTCAATTTGGAGTAGTTTTGTTAGGATGGTGTTTGCTGTTATGATTTGGGGACACTTTTGGCTCACCCTTGTTCTTAGGATTTGGTGTCCCTGCATCCCTGCACAGAAAGCAGAAGAGCAATGTAGCTCAATAGCACTTTGCAGAACATGATCCCAGGACCTGCTGGTGAAATCGCTACAGAGCCCCAAGCCACCTTCTCTGTCTTCTCCTGGGTATTTCTCATCAGGAACGTGCTCCTCACAGGTAATTTCAGAATTTCTGCAGAACTTTCTTGCAACTTTGTGGAGTGAAGCCTGGAGCACTGACCAGAGAAAGCCCTCATGAGGCTCTCACCCACCGATGGGTGCCTGACTGTAGGGCACGTCCCAACCCTTCCTCTGGCCCCAACACAGCTCTAGAGTGAGAGCCCCGAGGGTATGAAACTGCACAGTGCTGGGAGGAGAGAGCTGCTTTCAGTGGCACTTGGAGGAGCCAAAGGTATCTGCAGATCACTGCTAAGGGCACTTTGTTCTTTCTATTTTGAACTGGAGCGGACTTTCTCTTTTACTACACAGTTGGGTTTGAGAAGGAGCCAGTGTCAGCAGCTGTCCATCACTGAGAGACAGAAAGTGCCAGATCAAGCCCTAAAATGGACCTCTGTGCAGACCTGGCATTTCAGCTCTGAATTCAGTGGGGAACAATTCAGGGCTTCTGTGTGCTCAGTGAAATACAGCACGAGAGGTGTCCTAGCCCAGGCAACTTCATGTGTCCGTCTCATTTGAAAACTGGCTAGCAGGGGGTTGATATCTTTTAGAGCAGTTAGGCACCTTTGGGAAATCTTGTGTGTTATAAAAGTCCAGAGGGAAGAAAATATTATACTGTTATTGTTGGGGGACTGGGGTAAGGCTGCTTGTGACAGTAATGAAAGATCTTCATGCTATGCTGCTACAGACAGCTCCCTCGCCGCACAAGCTCTCTGAAAACAAGGGGACTTGAGGCTAGGAGGTGCAGAGCTCCATGAACACCAGTTTCCTTGCTTGGAAATAAAAAGAATGTTGATTAAAGGGACCTATTTTATATGTTTTTGACAGGTTAAGCTCATCTTTTTTTCCATGCTTACTATTTGTTTAACCTTCACTGCATACACTCCAAGTATTTAACACTCTTTCCTTTGGATTAGCTAACAATAAAACCTCTTCTCTGAGTTTCCCCCAAAAACTATGTAGTTGCATTCCTCCTTGGCCTGATAGAGCTCCAAGACACCATCCCACAGATAACTTGCCATGCAACATGTGGCTGTGTGTATATAAATGTATATATGTAGTGTATGTGGCGTCCTCTATAAAGGCATGACTATATATATTAAAGCTGTTTAGCACCATCGTGAACTCGGGCAACAGGTGTTTTTTGCATTTCTTTTTCTCCCTCCCCTCTTCACCAGAAAGAGACTAAGTAGAAATTGCTCATTTGAGCAAGGTTCATCCCTGTTGGATCAATTCTTTACTCTGGGGGTGCCTGAACTGCAAGTGATAGCTCAGACCTGAGGTTGCTGCATTTGTGTAAATTAGGCAATGTGTGCAAGACAGGCAAAATCCAAGGCCAGCAGATCTGCGTGGTGAGCTCCAGTAGAAGTACAGGAGGTTGGCTGAGGCTGTACATGGAGCTGTACTGGCAGTATCAGTGGCTGAACACTGCCTGGACGGGTGAGCTGCAGACAAGGACCACGCAGGGGTGGAGACCGTGGCTGTGCCCCGCCAATACCCAGCAATGGGTGGAGGAGTGGTGCAATGTCTGCCTAAGGGCATGAGAGCAGGCAGCATCCTCCCCCAGGCAGGATCAGGCTGGCTGGTGCCCACAGGGAGGTACAGCTCTGCAATACCTCCCCTGTGCCTTGGGGCTCACAAGCACCAAGAAGAATTTGCACCTAAGAGATCTTTTCCTTCCAGTTAAAAAAATGCAGCCAATAGTGAATTGAGTGAAGGTTAAATTCTCAATGTACATATCTCACATCTAACTGTTTTTCAAAGGCTTATAACTATTTGTTCCCAGCCCTGTTACTGCTTTCTGTCACCCACCCTTCCCCCTTCCCAATCCTCTGAAAGTTTCTTCCGACTTCACAGCAGATCGAAGCAGCCAGCTCCAGCGTCTGCTCCACGGTCACCCACAGAGGCATGCGGGGACAGGGCTGAGCTAAGAGTCCCAGCTCGGCTGAGCTGCACGGAGCTGGCTCAGCTGGCCCAGGCCCGGGATGCAGCTTATCTGCCAATGGAGAAGCCACCCATGGATAATGGAAAGTGACTGTAGCAATGGAATGTGTTACAAAGCTCCTATTGACTTCATGGGAGCCGGCTGATAGAAATCACTGTGTACTTACACTAAAAAAGTAATCTGGGACAGTAAATTAATCTCAGCAGTCCTAGCTTCAGGGGTTCTTGAAGCTATTTTGTGCAGTTTTAGTTTGCATGGATTTGTTCCCTATTAAATTCATACGGACGGAGCCAACCTTCCCTCAAACTGCTGAGCTGTGCTTTGTTTTGGGATTTTCAGAAAAACAGACAAAGCCAGAGTTTTGTCTGACTCCCACCTGGAAGCAGAAATTGGTCCATATCTGCTGAAAGGCTTGTGACTCTCTGCAAACTTGAGTCAAACTTGGCCTGGGATCCATGTCTGTGTCCACCTGGCTTCATGTCTCATTACAGAAGATCCACCCAGCTGTAGCTCAGGAGTAGAACAAGTCAAGCTTCATGTATGAGCTGGACCACCCGTGATATTGCTTGAGTCAAAATGCAAAAATAATAGCCATAATCACAACAAATAGTGGAACTTCTGTTTTCCTCTTTAATAAGAGATGTGTGAAATTCAGGGGGTAAAGAGTAGTGTGTCTATATGATGTAGGGAATGTATATTTACTCATTTTACTTTTTGCAGTTAAAAATGGGTCCAGCCCAAGTATCTCCAGGGAAGATCAGATTTGTGTCCAGACCCATGTTGGTATTCCATTTTTGAATGTCAGTGGAACAGAAAACAATGTTGTTCTTTTCAAGTTGAATTTCCAACTGTGGTGCTGTGAGGAGCAACTCTGTGGTGAGCGAGAGAAGAGAGAGGAAATCTCTTGAGTTGCTGTGGATTATCATGCAGCGCAGGGAGGAAGCAGATGAATGCTCTCTTTATAAAGGTGCCTGGGCATGGGGGAAACAGCTTCCCCTCCGTGGGTGCAGGGGCTGTCTCGACCACAACATTAGCCGGGTTGCTTCTTAAGAGCTGCCCCTTACCTCCTTCCTGCCTACCCACACAAACCTCTCACCTAAGGTGACCTCTAGCCCAACAGGGAATATGGGCTAGAGAGAAAATGCTGCTCTCCCTCTACCCTGCCTGCTGTACGGAGCAGCACAGCTCCTCGCAGCGCAGTGACTGGTAGGAGATGCTCCTGGAAATGCGGGTGGCACAGGTGGGGAGCATGGCCACAGTAGGGACACCATCACCCAGGTGGGGCAGCCTCAAGTCACCTGAGATAATTCTGCTCTGGAGCCGCAGCTTGACAGCCCTATCTGCAAGAGCCACCAAAGGCAGCAGCAGCACCACCACGGGGAACAGGATCCCCATCATTGCCACTTGTGTGAGCACTCGAGAAGCAAGTCCACGCAGTCTTTCTCCCTCTGCCCCAACTTACCCCTCTGCACTGCCAGCCTGGACACTGCTCGGCTCCCTTGGGGTAGCCGAGAGCCCTCTGGCTTTCAGGAGCACAGCTGTTGAGTGACCTGACAAAGAAACAACAAATTTGTTACGCCTGTTTTATATTTTTACTGGCACTAGAACTTCTGTGACAGGAGAAAGGGAAGGTCATACCTTCAAAGAGACTGAGAAGTGAAGGATATACTCATATATCATTGCTGGTTATGGCGGAAGACGGCCACAAGAAGGGTCCTCACTCGCTACATAGCAGCCCTGTAACTTGTAGAGGAAACAAAATGCACTCTGCTAGAAACTCCTGTTTGCTTTCACTTGAGAACTAGCAGCAAGGCAAGGACCACACTCTGCCAGGTCTGCTTTTGCCTCGGTACAGGCAAAAGCTTTATTGCGTGTAGAATTAAATATAGGTTTCAGATCGCTTTTCTTAAAGTAGTCTTTTCCCCTCTTACTTTCTCAGCTGCTCGCAGAATGGTGCTGCCGGTCAGATGTACACATTGCAACGAGCCTGAAGGTTTGTAACCTTCTGTGAGCTGAGACACCTTCTGTTCCCTTCAAAGGTTCCCACAGCCGATGCTCGGTGGCTTGCCGTCTGTATTCCTGCACCAGTGAGTCATTTCCCTCTCTACCTTCTGCCTACACAGAGTCCAGGTGCTGACGGCTTCGCTGGGATGTTGAGCATGAAACCAAAGTGATTTGCTGAATCAAGACTACATTAAAGTATTTCCTTTTTGTTGACTTTTTCAAAGTTTTCCCATCTATTTTTTTTTCCTCTCTCTTCCTGTAATGGTTCATCACATCTACAAATAAGCTTGGCCTGCAGGCTGCGTTCATTTCCCGTTGACAGCCAAACCAAAGAGAGGGGCTTTCAAATAGATTTTTTTCCTCTCTCTGCAGTGGGAGGGAGTGATGTCAGCTAGGGACCGGGAAGACTATATTCAAACTGCTGCAGGGAAGGATCTCCTTTAATCAGGTCTAAGAAGAGGTTATCAAAAGACAAGGTTTGGAAACACACTGTTGTGAAGTCTGCGCACTTAAATGGAGGATCCAAAGGAACTGAGACAGTGAGGTCCAAACTTGAACACCTTGGTGCATCTACATCAGCATCTTAGTTTGGACCAGGACCCAACTTTCAAAGCCAGTCTCCCAGTTGTCCCCACTTACTGTGCTTCCTTTTCACTTGCGGAGTGGATCTGGAAGAGGTGAACCCGGTGCCTTTCAGATGAAACACACGCTTGAAAACTTGCTCCAGGAGCCCACCTGGTGCACTCCATGTACAAATGCATACTCAGTCCACGCCACGCCTCAGGTAGCACATCATTCCCATGGGGCAGCTGCTGAGGGGCCTGAATTTTAGGCTTACAATAACAAAAAATCAAACCTTCAACAGGAAAAAAGGAACTGTGGCCACTGCTCCACTGTGCATCATACACAGAAAATCTAATTATATTTGGGAATAAGATCATCTGTGACCAATAACTGTGTTTAGGAAGACATTTGTGAAGTGACAGATCACTCATGACAGAGTTATCAGTACAAACAGAGCCCTCTAAAAGATGCTACATATATTGTATATGAAGCCCTTCTACACATTTTAGAAATCTTTACTCTCCCTGAAAAAATATATATTAATATCTATGTAACATATAGATAATAAGTATTTTTTTCATACATATGTATATATACAGAGAAAATAGTCTCCCTTTGTATGTTCTGGTTTTCAACACAGTGGATCTATTCTTCACTCATGCTAATCTCTGTAAGGGAACACATAGGTTCTTTAACATGTTGTTTTGTCCCAGTCCTTCCTTTGTAGACAGAAACTCTGTAAAAGTACTGATGTATAACCTGAAAGCAAATAAATCTTAATACCTGAAACATAAACTTTGCTGCTGCTGCTGTATCTTGCTCTACAGGATACCAGGATCATGAAAAGCAGGTATAGTAGGGAAAGCTTAATTATTCTTTACTAATTACTGGCTGAAATAAATTAAATGTTGAGGGTGTCTGTAGTAAAAAATGACATAATGTATGATATAATTAAACACACAAAACTATGTTTAAATAGCTGTAAGTGTCTGGCTAAACCAAATCAACCAAAAAATTCAAAGACATCAGTGACAAAGGCCCTTACATCACACTGTTGTGAATAAAAGTTTGTCACAGAAATCATGTGAGTTTTAATTAAGAATTCTCTGGCAGATTAAGGTTTATTTTCTATTTTCATGATTATTCATTTTTATTTTTATGGTAATAAAAGCCAATGAGAATGTTATATTGAACAGTCTTTTAGTGAAGTTGGCATATGTGAGGGGAGGGATTAAAACGAGTTGATCAATGTGTAATATCACCTTGTTATATAGATACAGATATAAGTTACCTAAAGGCTCTGGGAAGAGCTATCTAAATCTGTAGTGTAACTGTTACCAAGTTTTCTGTCTTCAGCAATTTTGACCTCATGTGATCACAACAAAATGTCTTAAACTGGATGTTCCTGATGTCAGCATGACTTGAAAATGTTCGTGCAGTCTGACCAAGGCGTACGAAAGCCTGCGGCAGAGCAGGAATTCGTGCTGGCTCCAGGGGTAAGTTTGATGGTCAGCTGGGGCTTCTCCCTTCCTGCAGCTCCAGAGAGTCTCAGTGTTGCTCTTGCTGACAACTTTTATCCTAGGTTTCAGGATGAAGCAGACATTACCGACATTAAAAGAGGAACTTATATAGTGTAAATGCTGACAGAGACCAAACAGGAGCAGCGTGAGCATAATGAAAATCCTTTAAAAAAGTGTCATAACCCTACACCATTTAATACCACAAACCTCAATTAACTTATACTAGCCATTGACACATTTAATTTTTAATATCAGGTGCTTTCAGATGATTTGAGATGAGGAAGCTCAACCACCTCAGCTCTTCGGCCGAGGTCGCCGTGGCAGAAAGGCGGCAGTGCTGGTGCGTCCGGCAGCACTCGGGCAGCAGGCTGGCTGCCGGTGATCTTTGTTCCTTTGTTCCCCCCAGCCCTGCTTCCCCATCCAGACCAACCGCCGCACAGCCTGGTCGTGGCTTTGCTTTTTTTCCCCCCTCTTGCTCACCTGCAGTCTCTGTTCATATTGTTTTATGGTACTTTAGACAACGGGTTTTAACAGCTAAACATAAAAGCCACTGAGAGCATAAACAGGAAACTTGTGTTTAGGTGGGAGTGCCTAGGAATTTTATACTGCTGACCACAGAGGCCATGGGAGAAAGGAAATAGGAAAAACACTGTAAATACCTGGGTGACTAATGACTTGTGCTGCTCATCTGGCTTTTCAGAACATAAAAAGTTCAGCCTCTTCCAGGCAAAACAGCGCAGGGCAGGCACAGTTTCTCAGGACGATACTCCCATGCCCCTCCGCTGCCTGTTTCCCTGCTCCACTCCCACCACAGAAAGTGTTTTGTTCCTATAAAGTCAAATAAACCCGCAATAAATTGTTGCCCGACCCTCGAGGCTGCGTGCATTGATGGCAGAGGGAGGGAGCACGACGCACAAGGGTATGCGCCTGCTCTCCACATTTGCACCACCTAAGAGGATTTAGATGAAAGAAACCAAATTTGCACCCCCCTGTTTTGTGCTGAGGCAGCAGCTGGAGTTTGGGGGCAGTATGCGCCTTTGTCCAGCCTTCCGTCACCAGCTCCCAAAAGGATTGCCATTGTTCCTGAGGGGCCTCCAGGGCTGCTCCCGCGCCCGCTCCCTTTTATCACCAGTCGTGTGGCTTGCAAGAGGTTTTGTCTTTTGCTGACGGCAGCAGATTTGGCCGATTGGCACCTCCCACGCGATGGCGCTGGGGTGGGATTTCCAAGTTGGCCATCTGCACAGGGGGGACTAGTGGAGCAGGGCGTTTTGACGGCCTGATGATTCCCCTCCCGGGGCCAGCGCTGCTGGTGAAACCGCGACATCTGGTCACCTTCACTGGGAGCGTGGGGTCCGATTTCACTCGAAAGCTGGAGCGGTTTCTCACATTGAGATTGTAACCCAGCAGAGATGGGGTGAAAGCAGATGAGGATGCTCCCTGAGTGTCACATTTCTGGGGGGGGAGCAGCAGCCCCGCAGGAAGGGACCGAGGCCAGGCCCTTCAGCTGGGGTGGGGGGCGTGAGCGCAGCCCTCCGGGGACCGCAGGGGCCCACCTGTGTGTGCATCTCTGGCCGATGCATGCCCTGGCTACAGACAGAGCGTGGCCCAAAGGGTTAGTGCTGCAAGCAAGGCAGGGCAGGGCAGGGCAGGGCGCTGCGGGCTCTGGCAGTAGGATGGAGGGAGCCCCTTTGGGGTCCTTTATTCAGTCCTTGCTGCTTCTATCTCCCACAGCACAAAATGTGACACAGAATAACTAGTCCACTTTTCATCAAGCTCCTGTACAAAACCAATAACCTGCAAGTAGTACTGATGTGCCCAGGCTGCTTCAGAGAAGGGCCAGCACGTCCAGGGATGGAAGTCCTGGTTCAGCAGCCAGGTCTTACTGAAATCAGGTGTGTTACTAAATAGAGGTGGAATTTCACTCATGGAAAGTTAAGCACATCTGTAAGCATTTCTCTGAATCCAGGCTGGGGTTTCATCCATAATGAACTTTTTGCTTGATTGCTGAAGTGGTATGATAAGCTATGGCAATGTTTGGCAGGGAGCTGGGGAGGACGGCTTTGTTTTAATGTCCAGGCATGATCACTTCCAGACTGTGCAAACACCAAAGTTTTATTGATACAGACGTATGTATACACTTGTATGTATATGTTACTTGTATGTACACTTGTATCCATAGGTTATGTAGATACAGGCGTAGATACAAATTGACTCAGTTGATAATAACATAGTTACCTTTTCCTATGCAGTTATAAAAATATATAGGGCAGGTTGCTGTGATCACAAAACAGGAGGCCAAACATCTACAGTTAGACTCCTTCATTTTTCCATTAATATTGTAGCGACGAAAGATGCTGGGCTCTCTAAAGTCTCCTCTTTTCCTAAGGACAAGCACAGACCAAGAATACAGCGGTACAAGCTGACCAACACTATGTTTCCAGCCTGATCTCAGAGGACCCACTCAGAGTCTGTCTTCTCAGCAGGCAGTGCCTCACCTGCAGCAAGCATGCAACCTCACCGCTGTCAAAGGAAATAGCTAAATGCTTGTCAGGCAGGTGAAAAACGACATTGCTAAGTGACAGCCCCAATGCAAAAGTCACAGAGGGACTTAGCGGTAGCAGTATTGCAATGGTGAAGTTTTAGCTCCGTGCCACAGCCTGTGCAATGTGGATGCCTTGCTTTCCTTGCATGTCGCCTGGAAGGGATCGCAGGGCTCGGAGGCCAGCGAAGCGCGCATGGCACTGCCCACACCGGCCTGCAGGAGACGTGCTGCATGGCTAATTCGGGGTGGGAAGGACATCGCTCCTTCCACTCAGCTGAGTACCTAAGCCGGCTCTCACACACCCACCCTGAAGCTGTGTCCAGAAGACCTCAGTGGCCAAAGCACTTCTCAGAGTTTACTTCTAAATGCCTTCTCCTGCATAATACTGAAAAGGGACTCCAACCCAAGACTCTCCTTGGTTAAATACCTGAGCTGCCGAGCTACAGATTTCGGGGATTCCTTTTGAAACGCTTCCACTTCGTACAAAGCGATTAAATATTCATTGGCGCAGGGACTAGGAGCCAGCCTCCTGGATGAGCACTCCCACCCCAAGCCGCAGAGCCCTTTTCACTCCCAGCCTCTGAATATTTAATCAGCTCATACAAAGCAGAGTGGCTTCAGCAGGGGAGCCTGGAAGAGACCCGAGCAGTGAGATCCACTGATCACGGTACGCAGCAGAAGGACCCAATCCCCGGCCCCTGCTCCAAAGCAGGCAGATGAAGGGTTTAAGCATTCGGCTCAGTGTGGCTGTGAGCGTGTTAGCTATTCAGAACGGAGGATGTGACACTTCCTTTCTCTTCTCTCCCCCACCCTGTCTTTCATGCTGGTTAGATGTGGTTTAACCACCTTAGAGTCCAGCAGGAAGACAGGATGAAGAATGCTTCGTTTGTGTCCTAAAAACCGTACAAAATGAATGGATGAAAATTTGATGAGAAGTTTTTCAGACATTCAAGCACCTCTCAATAATTCAGATGTTTGATTTTTTTCTTCAGTATGCAGTAAGGATTAATGCACTTTGGAGACGATACAGAAACTTGAGTTTTCAGAAAAGAAAAAATGCCTCAGATTTTCAACCAAAAATCCCATGTAGGAGTACAGCACTACTATGTGAGCTTCTATTCTCCTGATTCTCTTAACTGGTGACTGGCACAGGCTTTGCACTGAAATTTTAGCATGGGGAGATATTTTGCAGCCAACCTCTAATAAACAAAGTTCACAGCGGAAATGCTGACAGGCTGTGATCAAAGCAGCACCCTCAGGTGTTACTGTGATATACTGCTTGCTTACTAAAACACAGCAGTTCAAACAGCCTGGCTGTATTTAATTGGTATATGCAGTATTTCCAACTCAGGGAGCTCAACACCAAAGAGGGCTTCTCTTAGATCTTTCATTCTGCCATTGTTCTGCTATTTGCTCAGAAGACAGACATTTAGAACACCAAGTTTTGGTGTTTCATCTGGAGCAAGGACTCCAGGACTATCCATAGCATCGCCTTGAGTTTTACAGGAGGCTGCCCTGTGAGCACTCATCTGCCGTTTCCATTCAGAAGACCATCCTCTCCTCCTCACAGCTGCGTGGAGCAGCTCTTCCCCAGTGGTGGCTGAACATCTTTACTTCAGTCACATCACTTGTGTATGTAAAAAAGTGACACTAACAGTACACCATAATGTAGTTTTGGTGTCTTTAAAGTATTACAACAGAGAAGGAGAAAACCATCCAGACAACGAATTCTTGGAATTACCAACACAGGCTCTACCAGTCACCATTCAGGACTTGCTAGAGTCTGGAGCAGTGCTTGGCTCCATACTCAAAGTCCACAACTCATTCTCTGAAATTCAGATGTGTGTCTAAAACTTTGGCTTTGCCTGACCGTTGGAGACATAAGCTATGTCTCAAGGATGCCAGCTGGATCTGAACTGCTCTAACCCTCAACCTGGGATTAGAGCTGAGAGATTTCTTTAGGGACACTTCTTTCAAGAGACCTCTGCAGCAGTTAGGGAGACCGGAAGGATCTGCTCCCATGTCAGGGAAAGCAAGGGAAACCTTGCCTGCTAAGTGCTACATACTAAACATGGTGCATCCAGGTTTGGGGTGAAGCCAACTCATTTGGGGTATGGTTGTCTCTACTCTGAACACCATGCCCTTGGATGCTGCACATGGAGGAGGGTTCACAAGATGGGTAGGGCACAAGCCAAATGCAGGACCATGGATCAGCACGGTTCTCTCCACACTCACCACTGAGTTGGGGCAGGGGATAGGCTTTGACACCTGAAAGGAAAGGCTTGGGGAAGATGACAGTGATGTTGCATGAGCGAAATGTCAGAGAGAACAAAGGACTTCTCAAGAAAGAATATTTTTTTCTTGCCCAGTTCTCTCACAACATCCACTACAGTCCCAGATCCTGGCTCTCAGCCTTAGTCTTCTTAACCAAGCAGTCCAGACCCCACCACTGTCACCTCCCTCCATCTTTGGTCAGTGAATTCCCATTCCTAATCAGTTTCTACTTCTTGGTCCAGCCACCTATTTGTGTTTTTCCTTTAAACAAGTTTTTGCCTCCTTTCCAGTTGCTCTAAAGAATTCCTTGTTTATGCTGCCTCAATGCCAGCAGGGGTGTTTCTGAGAGCTCCCATCCCCGACTTTTACCTGGAGCAACCATTAGTGGAGAAATCCACTTTCTTTGACTTTGGATGGAGTATGTTCAGCCTGTGGTGAAGATGGTGCACACATTAGCTTTGTCCCAGGCAGGAGCTGTGAGGGGACAGAGCATGTGCAGTCACTCTGTGTGGACGAATAGCATCTCCTCTGCTCCACTCCAGCAGCCCTGAGAAACCTGCTCGTGCACCTTAAAGATGGGATGTATGGGGATATTAGTCACTAAACTAAAAATGTCTCTACTGAGCATGGGCAAAGTAGGTGTTATTTCAAAAGTTTCTAACTGGACCTAAATGAGAGACTTCTATAAAAACAGCAACATGCATTTCACAGCTGAAGAGATCACTTCACCTCCCCTCCTACCTTTTGAGTCACTGCTACAAAACCCTGAGAAATTAGACCTTTTTGAAAAGAAGTTTGTTAGCATTTTTTTTTGTACTATGAACAAAACAAAATGTTTTCTCAATTCCTGTTCCCAGAATCTGCTAAAATGTTTTGACGAAATTTTTTCCAAAAATTCAGCCTTAGGCATACACCTGGAATATAAAATATCAGCCCAAATGGTTAAAGTTTAACAAAGTCTCAAAATGTGGTTTTATAATAGGAAATATTGGGCAAACTTCATATTATGCACTATTAGCCCTGCCTATTAAAAATATTTCCTTATGTGTAGCAAAGAGCTTTATACAAACTAGCATTTGCAGATGTAGTCACTATTTCCTAGTGTGCAATAGCTCAGTAATTTTGACTTTTTCAAAATTACCAAGTGCAACAAGACAACATTGAAGGAATAATCCCCTGATGAATTTATTTTTTTAAATAAAAGCTTGCTTTGAATTATGCTGAAGAAAAGTGCATCTTTAAATCAACTAATTTTCATTTACTTACATGGATATTAGTTAAAAACAGCTGGACAGACTTTTTATTTTTTAATTGTGAAAATTCTCTCCCAGGCTGAACTCTTCTATGCCAAGTTCTGTGCCGAGCACATTTTTACGGTCTAGTTATAAACCGTAGAAAAACAACGTTTATAGGAAATGTTGACACAACCTTAACTAAAGTGGTGCTAGCTGACACCTCTATATTTTCAATTTGGGGATTTCTACTGGGAAAATATAAACGCTAATGCAGTAAAGGAAGCCAACTATAATAAAACCCTCATAGTCTTCCTGTTCACCCCATGAAGACCTACTTCAAAAAGCACCAACTCAGACTGGAGATGAGTTGAAGTTAACTGCATTCCTCCGAGGGTACTAAAAATTACCTGCAGGTAGTTCAGCCTTACAGTTAGTTGCAAGACTTCAGTTTGGTCAAAGCCATGTGAATATCCATTAAAAAATCCTGAAAAGAAAATGAGAATGTGCATAAGCTTAAAAAAGGGTGCTAGTCCATTTATATCCTTCCTAGCGCAACATAAAAAGAGGAAAATAGACTTTGTAGATTCTAGTGAAACAAATGTAAGTACACACAGGGGAAAAATACAAAGATGGAAAGTGCAAAGTGAAATTAGCTTTCCTACCTGTATCTTTTAGGTCTGGCTCACCTAAAATGAATTAATAAAGGAAGGGCCAGGGCCTCTGCTTAGCCTTCTTTTTAAAGGTGTTTGCACGGATTCATGAGCCAAGTAAGATCAGGATGATTGTCAGGACAGCTTCTGAGTCTTGGTGAAAGAGATCTGAAACTCTTGGGTGGCTGATCCCGCCTCAAGAATGAAAATCGTTCATGTTAGTGATATACTGGAAGTGATATAGAGTGAGGTAGTGTTGGAGGGAGGGTGTTAGAAAAGGTGGTAATCTCAGAACTTAAATATGAAATTCAGAATGAAAAAGAAATTGTATTGTTTAAGGGCAAATTGTGCTGAACCAGCCTGATTGCCTTCTGTGATGAGATGACCGGCTCTGTACATGAGGGGAGTACAATGGATGGCATTTACCTTGATTTTAGCAAGATTTTGAAGATTATTTCCAGTAGCATCCTTGTAGACAAACTGGGGAGATGTGGACTGGACGTCTGGACTTGAAGATGTCTAGTAAACTGGCTGAATCATCAGGCTGAAAGGATAGCAGCCAATGGTTCACAGCCTAACTGATAATCAGTTGAGTGGTTTTCTGGATTTAACAAACAGTGTGGCTGATACTGTTTAATGTCTTCCTTAGTTACTTGGACAATAACGTATAATGCGCCCTCAGCGAATTTGCAGATGATATCAAATTGGGGAGAGTGGTCAATATGCTGGAGGGCAGAGCTGCCATTCAGGAGGACTTCGACAAGCTGGAGAAATGGGCCATGAGGAAACTCTTGAAGTTCAACAAAGGAAAACTGAAGCCCTGCACCTGGGCTGAATTAACCCCATGCAGCAGAACAGGCTGGAGTCAGCTGGCTTGGTGGTGGCTCACCAGGAAAGGAGCTGCTAGTCCTGGTGAACATGTCGAACATGTCAGTTGTGCGCCTGGTGGCAACAAAGGTCCATGTGCATACTGGGCTATATTAGGAAGAATAAAGCCAGCAGGTCAAAGGAAGTGACTGTTCTCCTCCCCTTGACACTCATGTGTCCAGTGTGGAGTCCCCTGGTACAAGAGAGACATTGATAAATCGTAGAGAGTCCAGAAGAAGGCCAGCAGGATGCCCAAGGGGCTGGAGCACAAGGCACGTAAGCTGAGGCTGAGAGAACTAGCTTTGCTGAGCCTTGGGAAGAGACGGATAAGGAGAAATCTTACTGTTGTCTTCAATTACCTAAGGAGTGGTTGTAGAGAAGATGGGACTGACTCTTCTTGAAGCTGCACAGCAGAAAGATAAGAGGTAAAACAAACATCAGAATGGGAAATTCCAATTGGACATAGGGGAGAAAAAAAAATCCCAGTGAGATTAGCTGAACAGTGGCCAGGTTGTGATAACTCTGTCCTTAGAGATACTCAAAACTCAGCTGGACAAGTTAACCCTGCTTTGAAGAGCAGGTTAGACAAAGTGACCCCCAGAAGACCTTTTCAACCTGAATGGTTCTGCTTCTATTTACTATTTAGAAACCACCCTGACTTGCCAGTTCAAGAGCTGGGTGAGGAAACCAAGATGTTCCAATGTCACTTCTGGCGTTTACTTGCTCAGTGGAAAAGGAGCAAGCGGGACAGCGGTACTCTGAGCAGCAGCCTGCTGGGTTTCAGATGCCATTCAGATTCCTCCTTTAGACAAACCGGCTGCTAATTGAGCTGGATACTTGCCTGCTTCTGAGAGTCCAGCCTTCTCTGTTTTTAAAGACAGGCATGCTGAACTCTCTAGCAACATTAGAAAGTATTGGCCTGACTTTTTCTTTAGTTGATATCATACACAACCTTCACCTCTTCAGAGGCAAACACTAAAAAGTTTTGTAAAAAGCCAGACTGAATCATCCCAGTAAACAAATACAAAACATATTGACCTTGTCTTAGACCTGTAATGATCTACTCTTATACAGCTGTAACCCACTCCATTGCATGCAGTTAACAAACTATAGTCCTTTGATTCAGTGAGACACTTGCTGCTTTTACCATTACTTTTGTGTTAAGTCTAATTGTCTATTAAGAAGGTAATTTGGGTTACACCCCAATTAAAGTCAGACATACCTAACCTTCTGCAGGTCCCAAAAGACCTTTCACTAAGGTATCTCTATATGCAGAACAGCTTTGGACCATGTTTTTTTTAACCTTGCTAACATTTCAGCTGTGCTGGCAGCAATTCATATAGCTTCTGCCTGCTGCCTCCTTCCTTTTTCCTCAAAAGGTTTCACAAAATATCACAGTAACCTTGGCAAAAATGTGAAGCCTGCTTTAAGGTTAATGCTAAACTTCTGTACTACATTATTTTAAGGTTTAAAAGAAAGATAGTAAGTTCCAGTATGTACCTGTCAGTACTAAATGATTGTTCATTTCCTGTGAATTGGGAATAAGGTAATAACATACATCTGGCGAGCTAAGACATGTTGCTTATTTCTTTTTCTTCTCTGAGCCATATCCTTTACCAGCTGTGAGACATCACCATGCAGAATCTCCAAATACCTTTGAGGAAAATTAAAACAAAGGAACAGGGGGCTGGAAGGGACCCCCTGTGTCTCAGAGCCCAGTTCCCTGCTAGCCCCAGGCCACATCACACAATGCCTTTCATCAGCTGTTCCGCACTCCATCTTACAACCCCTTTTGTGCCCCCATACTTGCATTGGAAGTCTGCTCTCTCCAGCGTTGATTGCTCAACTGGCTAGATAACGTCTTTCACTTTCCAGTTAAAATGCACTCATGGGCAGTTTATGCCCATTTGTTCTTGTGCCAACACTGTACTTTATCTTCAAAAGATCTTTTCTTTCCTTGATGTTTAACCTCTTGGTATATTTATAGTGAGCAATGACATTCCATACCAGCTTTTGTTTTGCTACACTAAATAAGTCAAGCTCTTCTGGCCTCCTTAGGCAAAGTAGGCTTTCCATTTCCCACCATCACACTACCTCTTTGCTGCCCTTGTTCCCAGGTCATCTCTGACCCAGGGGGCTATTGCTGGACACAGTGTTCCAGATAAGGTCTCACCAACTTATTTTGTTAGTTGCTAACCATTTTCTCATGTGAATCATGCCAGAAGATGACATGTTAAAAGGATATACATCACCAAATGTACTAAATACATTGAGAAAAATCCAATTACAAACCTCCTTCACTTCTTTAATGTAATATTTCTAAATGTTAGGTACTTGTGGGCTTTGCAAGACAGCAGAGTTTTGATGACGGATCCTGAAGCACACATTAGAGCCCAGAAAAGGAGGCTGAGGTATGAAAACAACAGCCATGGAAACACAGTGACCAGAATGAAAAGAGTCCAAGGGAGAGGTGAAGTAGGATTTATTACTGCACTGCAATGGATGATAAAGGAGGTGATCAGAAATTAACTGTCAAATTCAATTCTTTATACTCCCCTGGCATGAAAAACACTTGAAACATAATGATACATAGTTACATGAATAGAAATCTCAGCCTGTGGCATTTTTGCAACATCTTCCATTTGAAAGCATTAAGGATGGCAAGTGAAATTTACTTTACACTATAAATACTGTTTGCTTCCTGCATATCTCCAAGTCAGAACAATAGAAAAATGTAACCAGCATGATTAAGTGGAGAAAAGAAGACCCTTTGCATTTTCCTCCACATGCACTAAGTCTACTCAGCTCTTGAGTAACTTAATGTAAAAGTTTAAATTTTATGTTCTCATTGTTCATTTCTGAGGCGTGACCTGAATAAATGCTTGGGGGAAAAAAACTCTGAAACAAAAGTTCTTATTAACTGAATGTTAGTATATGGTCTTTTATGGAAGAAAATTTAAATGTATATATTGTTTATTATGATACTAAAATAACAAATTTCTTCAGTCTTTCACAGCAGTTCCAGAAATTAGGAGTCTCTTTCATGATTCCTGCCAGCACTGAGCTATGCCCCAGTAATCTTCTTTAGTATCATACACCACATAAATGTCATAGTTTTATCTGATGGTAATGAATCTTAGAGGCAAATAGTTCTTTTCCAGCCCTTTCATATTATATTCATAAAGGTATGAGGGCAGCTTGAATCATTAAACATTAAACTGAAGGCAGCATTCGGAAGAGACCTGAATGGGGACCTTCCCGCTGGATTAAATGTGATGTTCTCCTTGCAGAAAATGGCTAACTCGGCTGCACACAGGAGGTTAGCTCAACTGCTCTGTTAGTTCCCAGACAGAAGAAATTGGCATTTGTGCAATTTTGCTTTATGTAAGAAGCAGATTCCCAGTCATTGTTCAGATGCAGTTGCATTAGGCAAAGTCTTTGTACCTTTTCTGCCCTTTGTGGTTCTCCAGACACACAAGCGTTGTCTTTCTGCATATAAATCTCTGTGTGTTTTGAAGATATTTTTCCTCCATGACCTGCCTACTGGACTGGCTACGGCTCAGATTACAGTGGTTTTCAATGGACATTAAGCACACGCTGGTACTTTTTCAGACAGGAATGACCTCTTGAATTCGGAGCTGTTAAATGCAGCTACTGTGTTTACTCAGTTGAGGGACAAATCGTGCTCCACAGGTCTCATATTCTCAGGTTGGTTGTAAACCTTTCTGTTTTGCTTATACTATGTTCTGGGACTCCAATTTCTCACCCTCCTGGGGTCGCTGCCTGTACGAGACTCTCTTGAAAAATACGACTAATTCAGTCCTAGTTCTGTGTCAGTCACACATCCAAATTCCTATGTCAGCTTAAGCATAACACCCAATAATGGAGAAAACTCAGCTGCACTGAAACAAAGTGAACAAAGTTGCTACATAGGATTGTCTTTTTTATTCTAATATCTTTAAATAATTCTCTTGGAGCAACAAAGTTTATATAGCCAACATAAGCAAACCTATGCCTGCTTCATGCCAGGGGAGGCGAGAAGGGGATGATATTTCTTTTGCTACCAACATAGGCTCTTTTGCTCGAATAATATTTTTGGCAGATGCTACCATATTTAGCTTCTCACAATGGCACTGTTTATTTAAGGCCAATATAAAACACCCCTGGCCCTTCTCTTAGATTTTTCAGTCCGTCAGTTGACTTTCACGTATCCTTTTAAGCACATTTTTTGTGGTGCTGTTGCAACCACTATTTGGTGCCTTTAAATGAAATACTTCCAGGCAATGAGAACTCCATCTTAGCAGGGCAAGGAAATAAGCTGTACCAGCTACACCACTGCTCGTGGATTTCACTGCTTTCTGGACACCCTGTTCTCACAAGTTGTTCAGAGGAACGAAATAACTGCCAGACCAGAGGTCTACCTAGCCAAGTACCTTGTCACCAGCAAAGATCAGTTGTGATTTGAGAAGAGTGTAAAAAAAGTATAGAGCTGCTCTGCCTAATATGTACTTGAACTTCTGGCGATCATTTTGCCCGAGGCTGCACTGTTTTGTTTTATCAGACTGACCTACGAGACATTTACTTCTGGTTTTTGCTCTCTGCATTTTTCTGGTATAGAAAATGTATTTGCAGCTATAAATCTTTCCCAGCTTTGCATTTGATTTTAAATCAGATATCTGTAGCTGTAAAAATAAGTTTCAAATCCTTAAAGGAAGTTTACTAGGTCCTTATAGATAATGGCATATGGTCAACCAACACAGCCTCAGCTTTCTACAGAACACAGTTATTTTTCACCCATGATTTCAGGCTGAAGCCTCCTTCTCTATGTGAGTGCAGTGACACCGTTTCTATTCGTACCCATTATGTGCAAGTTGCTGGTCTCTGGCTTTGCATATGCTGGAGTAGAACTGCGCTCCAACCAAAGCCACTGCCTAATAATATCCAGCTGCTCTGCAAGCTGCCACAGCTGCTGATAAGCCACCACGGGCTGCCCCCTGTGAGTCACTGCGGCCACAGTCATAGGACATCTCTGTCCAGGAGCACCCTGCGGGTTTGGGGTCAGACAGCTCAAGCAGCCAGCGCTTCCCTGCCTGCCAGGGACAGCTGGAGAATTCAGTCTTTACCTTTCTTGTCTACTGAAGCAAATGTGTTGGGGATGGACTTATAGTGGCCTACCTGCATCCTACCTAATGTTTTTCCCAGATGTGTTATTTCTGCTAAACAGTATTTACTGTTGGTATTTAGGTAAAGCTCTGGCTCTGGATGCTCAAAGCTACTGGTCATGCTCTTCTGCTGTTTTCCCCAGGTAAAAATATCACCTATTACTTTAGTACCCTCACCACCATCATTGCTTTTTTCCTGTATTTTCCTGTGAAATACTGTGGGTAACAAACACAACCCAAACAGCCGTCTGCAGAAACAGTGTCTCCCAGAGGAGGTGCAGAATGTGCACAAACATGTGCTCTGTTTTCCTAAGGACACCTGCCAGAATCCTGCTGATGCATCAAGCATAGGAAAATATTTGGCGCAAGCCATGTCTCCAAAGATTTCTCTCCTTGTAGGTAGTGGAAAATATTCCTTTTTTAACACACTTATTTCATTTTTTTGGTTCCCTCTATATAAGTGAATGCTTCTGTCTTTCCCTGCTGCAGTGTCCAATAAGCACAGCCACTCGTGGTTTCTCAGATCTCTCAGAGCACTTATCCAGTCCCATTTTAGCTCCTGCCTCAAGGTGAGTGGTGTGAACTGTTGTCATGCTGCACTCTCTCTGCTCTGTCCTGTGCTTCTGAGAGTTTCCTTTTTCCCCAGAAGACTTCCCTTAATTCTTTTTCAGTTTTTTAAGTCCTTGGACTTTCCAACAAATGCATCTTCTTAATGGCAGTAAGGGTTTTTTAACCCATTAATGGGTACTGCTTTCACCGGTATACTCACAAATTGTGCTGAGGTGGTGGCCTGGCTAGAATATTAATAAACAAAGCATTAGCTTACTCAGGAAGGACAGGCAAGATTAGACGGAATGAGATATACTGCTCTGCATTCAAGGGTACATATATGTGCTGGGAGATCCATAATGTGGAGGAAGTTACAATCTCCGAGAAGGTAAAAGAGGAAAAGAATATGAGAGTTTTGATTGCGGGGATTGCAAAATATCAAACAAGGAAGACCTGAGGCTTTTTGTGTCCAAAGAGCAGAATCAGCCAAAGGACAGGATTTTATATTAATGAGGGATTTTAACAATCAGCTATTCATTGGTGAAAGAATGCAACAGAACGCCGATGTCCAGCAAGTTCCTGGAATTACTGGCAATGTTGCTTAAAAAAGTGGAGGAAGGAGTCAGAAAGCAGGCTTTTCTAGATTTGATGCTAAGCAGTGAAGAATTATGTGAGAGTATGAAGGTGAAAGATAACTAGAAGTGCGGAGGCTTCAATAAACTACTAGTAGGCTGGTACCTAAGGGAACATAAGCATTAAAGACAGCTGTAAATTCCGCAAAGAAATGTTTCTAAGGATAGTAGTATACATTGTTCCACAGCAGATAAACTATAGACAGCATAAAAAGAGACCGAACTGGTTAAGCTATGATCATTCATAACATACGCCCAAAGGAAGTAAAATGAAACCAAGTCACATTACTCAGGGCACTGAAAAAAATTAGCCTGATCACATAGGACCAAAATCTGTGCTTTGTCTTTTCTGATTCTGTTTTTTCTGATCCAAAATTAGATGCAAAGAGTAAGAGACATGAGGTCAACAAGTCCAGCAGTAATGAGGGTGAATCCAAGGAAAGTGATGGTTTCTACTTAAAAATAAAAGAAAGCTATAAAGCCAAGAAGGCTGAAGTAGATAATTTTGCATCAGTTTTCACTCAAATGATCAGCTCTAATCAGCTGGCTAGCACAATTAAGACTAACGATTGCAGGGCTTAGAACAGAGAATAGCTAAAGAAATTCTTAGACAAGGTTAGGTGCTTTCAGATCACTTGCACCTGCTTGATAAACTCCATCTGTGGATGGCACAAATCCTTGGTTAGAAAACTGTATCCAGAAAAAAAAATCTATCAGCAGTTCTCTGTCACAGTACAGGTATATTTCTGGAGGGCTTCCACAGGAATCTGTTCTGGATCATTTTCTGCTTGATGTCTTTCCTGAGGACCTGAA
Organism: Fregata magnificens; assembly: GCA_013389945.1. Lineage (NCBI taxonomy): Eukaryota > Metazoa > Chordata > Aves > Suliformes > Fregatidae > Fregata > Fregata magnificens. Next base: position 29,149 of record WAAD01029316.1, on the reverse strand, counting down.
TAACACAATCTATTTAATAAGTTTGCAGATGACATGGAGCTGGAGGGACTGCAGATAGACTGCACAATGGGATTAGAATTCAAAATTATCTTGAAGAAATTTATTGAAGAAATGACCTGCAAAAAACAGAATGAAAATGAATAGGGACAAGTGCAAAGCACTACGCTTGGGCAAGAATGATCACCTGAGCAAGTACTGGTTGCAGGGGCACCTGGCTACCTGTCAGCTCTTCAAATAGGAGTCCAGAGTTGTACTGGGTCACAAGCTGAGCAGGACTCAATACAGTCATGCCATTTCAAAAAGTCAGACTCAATACTGGATTGTGTAAACAGGAGCATAAGTTAGAAGGCACAGGAAGGTTTTCACCGCTCTATTCAGCATTGCTAGGGCATCAGCTGGAGCATCATACCCAGTTTCAACCAATGCCCTTCAAAAAGCATGGAAACTAGTTCAGAACAATCCAATGGAGACCAACATGAATGATTAGCGGTAGGAAACATGACCCAGAAGGAAAGCCTAAGAGAAACACGCTTGCACAGCCTAAACAACACAGAGAGAAGATAGACGGAAAAGGAACTATACATGATAACTATTCTCAAACATATAAAAGAACCCATCAAAAAATAAGTAATTTTTTTTGCAAAACCACAGGCTTAGATTATAGTAAAATTTTTATTTTCAGCATTAGGTAAAACTTGCTAGTGATAAAGTACTAGAGAGCTAGATTAGATTGTTTACGAGTAGGGAAATCACAGAATTTCAATCACTCGAGATTTTAGGAACAGGTGAGACAGCCATCAAAATTCACCGAGAAATAGTGTTTCCTATTAGTGGGTAAAGAGGTGGGCTACATGATCTCAACTCTCTTTCTAGCCATATATTCAATTTTATGGAACTGTGCTCCATTTATCAGTCAATTTTGCAGTGTGTTCAACGTGCTCCCTTTGGGAGGAGTTCATTACTTAGAGGCCTAAATCTTACTTGTTTATCACTTCATTTCTGTGGATTTTTTGTGTTAATATTTACAATGGTCCTGATTTGGCTAGTATACTTCTGTCCTTTAAAATTTGGAACTGCCTCACTTGCTTTCAGGTTTATAGTCCACACATTTTTGATGACAACATTTTCCACTGATCCTACCAAAAAAATCCTCTGAACTGGAAGTGCTGTTGTTGCCCTTTTCATTCCTGCTGAGCACACTTTCCTGCCACTTGGAAAGTCTTATACAGTGATGCCGTCCTTTAGGTCTTGCATCTTATTCCATGGATCAGCATTATTTTCCCTATGTTGTCTGCACAGAATACAGCTCCATAGACTGTTTTGAGGGACACTAATTCTTAGCATCAGTCTAGACTATATAACTCCTTTTACACAGTCAAACCTATTCCAACTGTGGAAAATAAAATTAGGAAGGACGAACTGGATCACTGTTTCTATCCCTATCTATGCTATCATTCCTAGATAGATGATATTGAACAGGTACTTGAAAAAAAAAAAGAGTATTTCTAGACTAGATTAATGCTAAGCACATTCAAAATTTTAAGATGACGGGTGTTCGCCCTTCAAAATATAAAGAGGAGAATGATTAGAAGAATGAAGGGTGGCGGCAGGAGCACACGGCTTGAATGTAAATTCACGGTATGGGGCCGATTTTGTTCATCTTTAAGATTTTCACTGGAGTAAGTTGCAAGGTAAGAAAGAGAATCAGGAGGACCTGGTGACTGAGGCCAGCTCCTCCTCTTTTCCTTAACCCCACTATTCTTAGCAATTCATTCTTAGGGATTTTGACTTGTGCTCAATTTCCCTAGCAGCAGAGTTCATATGTACTTGATTACTCACACAGGAGACAATTTAACCATGAAAACCTCATATGTGAGGGATTAGCTGAGGGCAAAGCAGGGCTCTTAAAATCTTAATATAAGTATAGTCATGACAGCACAGTTTGATTAAATTGGAACATTTCACTTAGCAAAGTATAGATTTAATTCTAATAATTTTAAAGGTGTCTAAAAGGAAGGGGTACTCATTTCACTCAGCGTATACTGTCTGCACATCTCTCTCCCTGAGGGGAACAGTGAACAAACCCTGTACAGAAAAAAATAAACAATTACCTTTCCTGTACATCATTCATCTTCTGGTACTTGCAATTGTTATGGACACATCTTCATGATTTCTACAAATCCTATTACACCTCATAGAGAAATGAGGTTAGTGACGTAAAGTTTTATTTGAGAGGCAGGACATGCTGTTTGTCTGTACTAAGATAAAATATACTTACAAAAGTGTTAGAAGTTCTCTTTTATTTCCTGCAGATATAAAAAATAACTTATTTGTAATGTCATGCAAATGTTCTTCAGGATGCTACTGCTGTCTTTTTCACATTGTAACAGTTTCTCCACTGACCATGGTTTTCATGCTTAATTTTTATGTTTACCATCAGTCATGCAATTCCAATTGACATATGATTTGATTTTTCTGCTACATAAACCAATTTTACATCAGTGTAGTTCCAGTAACTGGGGCTACTCACGCCATAAGAAAAGCACCAAGCCCTTTTTTATTTCCTTTAGTTTTTCTTTTCTAAAGTTCTTGGGCCAGATTCTTAGCTGATTTAATTTTTCTCTGTTGTCTTCAGCACAGCTCTGTTGACTTACTGTATTGGCAAAATTTGCCCTTCATCGTTACAAGTTAACTTTGAAATGAGTCAGTTAATACTTCTGCTGTTCTGTTTTACTGAAATCTTTCCTCTGGGTTGAACATTTTAAGCTCTCTTCCTGCACTTGTGGGCACCCATGTGATTTGCTAAAATGATTTGTGTGAAATTGCAGGCTCAATTTGCAAGACAACTGCCTAAAAATAATCACCTTGAAACCAATGGCCAGTCTTAAGAAACCTGGTTTATATATTTTATGTGATGTAATAAATTACTGCTGCACTGTATTAAGAGTTTATACTGAGAGTGACTCAGGTGGACGGTATGAACTGCTTTATCTACCAGCTAAAAACCTGTTTTCTTCTGCCTCACTTCTGCCTTGTAGAGAAGGGAAAAAAGCAAAGTATATTTCTGACTGGTTCCAACTTCAGTAACACAGCGAACAGCCCTGCAGGTGTGTGCAGAGACTGAGAAAGCGTGCAACCGTCACCCTTCTACTATTGCTTACAATTTAAAAGCCAGTCAGCAGCAGGAACAGGAAGAGAAAAGGTCACAAGAGGACAGTGTCCATGGCCAGCATCAGGTTTCAGAGTAGAGACCATGAGGGAGAAAATGAAAAACATTTGGACTTAATTAAGGCACTAATCTGGAAAAATGAGGAACAGTTGAAAGCTGCAGAGTTGGGGCATTGTACAAACTTCTTTTCTTGATTGCGAAGTTACCTTGCAGTGGCTTCTGCTACTGAGAATAAGGAAGGAAGAGGTTCGTAGAAACTGTGGCTCCAAGGTCTACCCTAGAGCACTGTTTTTTTATAGCATAGTAGCATCACTGAAGGCAGAGGAGGGAGTACAATAGGAAAGGGGTCTGGGAGAAAATGACATACTTTGCTTAGAGCTTTGCTCCTCAAAGGATAAGGCTTTCACATCTTTGAAAATATGTATTTCTCCTAGAAGCAGCTTTTCAGTTGTCATCTTAAATTTTGTGCTAGAAAATTCACCGTGCCGTTATATGTAGTTATATAAATAGCTGGTAAATCTTGAATTATATAAAATAGCATTGTGGACAATATGCACATATACTCACTTGTATTTATCTCAAAAAAAAAAAAAAGAAAGGTGGTGAGGACAGCTGCACAAAATGAGCTGAGAGAAGACAAGATGCTGGGGTCCCTTCTACCCTTCGCAAGGCCTATCTACACCACAGCTCTAATTAGCTAAAGGCAGGGATATCCAACTTAGTTCCAGTCCTGTGTGTTTTGTCACAGTATAACAGTGCTGAAGAACAAAATTAGGGGACTTTCTTAAACTCAGTGGCCTGCTCATACTTCAACATGGAAAGCACGTTAGAAAAACTATAGTTCTGGGCATCCCAGACAGGCAGACACTGAAAATGCTCGACCTCAAAGGCTGTCCTTTCAACTGCTGTAAACTGGCACAGCTATTCATCCGAGTAATGCAGTGCTGCTCAATATGGCAGTGGTAGAAATTTACCCATTAGAAGCTGTAGGCACATGTATGAGGTAATTGAATAAACAGGGATTCCAGCTAGATGAGAGTCAAAATGGATGCTGTGTGTCTAAATGCACAATTTCTTTTTTTCTTTATGGCCAAAACAAAGACTAAGAAGAAGTATATTTTGTATATGCGCAGAGGCTAGGGCAGATGTGCTACAAGACTGGGTAAGCATGTCTTATGCAAAACTTTCTATGGAAAGACAGATTTCTAGCCCAGAATTCAGGAGAGAGTGATGCTCATGAGTAGGAAAAAGGAACGCAGCAATTATATCAGCTGTCTTCTACCTTTTAGAATCACATTTAATGGAGACAATTAATTTTCAGTATAATCAAATGAAAAGTTGGACATCAGACTCTTTTTCCCGTCCTAGTTTCCATCTGCAATTTCTCAGCTTTACCAGTTTGAGGACCCCTACAGCCACATCCTTATCTGCTGAAATTTGGCTCCATTAAGAATAGAATGATGCTGACTTACTTATATCATATAGGGGTATGGCTCTCAGTTTAGATATGTCTTCAGCTGAGTGTGGGGCCCTGATTCTCCCATGCATTGCTTCGTATGCAGCTGGGCAAAGCAGTTGCAAACCACGCATAGAAAGCTGCTCAAGTACCTGATAGTAGCCTGCATCTATTTTGCATAATAAGTATAATACCTAAAGACAAGGTAGGGCAGAATCAAAGCAACCTCTTGCTCCCCTCCAAAACTTACAGGAAAAGGATGGAGCATTGATATCTACTGAGGTAAAAAAATATGTAATAACTCGATATTATTAAGAAAAATGAAATATACCTCAATTTTTGATAGAAATATGTACTATTCAGTAAGTACATTTAGATGTTTGTGGGTCTCACATGAATGTTCTTTTTAAATTACATTTTGTGGTGATTTTTTCTAAAAATGGCTGTGGCGTGCAGTAAGTAGTACAGTTTTTGCTTTGAAAAAGTCTGTGTCTGCTGTGGTATGAAAATAAAATCCCACATCAAAGAGTACAGTACAAGTTAGTCCTGGCCCACAGACAAAGGATATTTATGCAAGGATGTGTGGGGGTTTTTTCTAAGCAATGCTTTTCCATTTTGTTCTTTTTGAATTGCAAATATTTTCCTCTTCTCTTGCTTTCCCATCACTGGTGAAAAGTGTTCCCTTTCAATCTTAGCAGAGTACTGGACAAGTGTACCAAAAGCCCCAAACCTGCAATTCAAGGGATGCTTGCATGGTTCACTAGAAGGTGGGAGAGGTTATTCTGGTATCATTTAAGCCAGATTTATGCTGATGGAACACCTCTGGGTGAAACCCAGGTCTTTTTGAACTCAGGGCAAAGACTGACTCCAAGAATGGCCAAATGAAATCACCTTACAGAGAAAGCATTGGAAATACGTTTGTTATTTACACATTTGACTTAAGCCAAGTGATCTAATTGTTGATGAATTTCAGTACAGTACGTCCCAACTGATGCCATTAAAGTCAACCGAGTTAATCTTGTTTTACACATGGGATTGGGATCAGGATTTGTCTAAAGATTTTTTTCATTCATTTAACTGGAAGAAGTGTAACCACAGGTTCTTATTTACAGCTGAATAAGGATGTAAAAACAAGAGTAGATGTGGGGAGAAAGGAGGATTACAGAGAAGTTCTCTGAAGTGTCCAGCCTACTAGGGAGCAGCTTCTGTTGCCACTGCCTCTGCCAGCCTGTATAGTTACATGGCATCCTTATGTTTCTTTTCCAAAAGCCTCATCAGGGAAGTTTCTGCCTTTTCTTATGTTACCTTGCTCACCTAGACTATCACCAAGCAGGTTGTCTACTCCTTTTTAGCTCTTGAAAGGGTTGGCAGCATTTTAATGTTTGTAAGTGGCATCCGTGTAGGACAGCTAGGTGGGAACTCCTTTTTTTTAACCTCTACTGCTGTCTGAGGCAAATTTACCCATAGGTGCCTGGCAGTAATCATTAACGCCCTGCCATGCATGCGTGTGGACTGCTGCAGAGGTCCTGGGCTCAGTCCTGTCCTTCAGAAGCAGTACGATCAGTTCCATCTAGGAGCCACTGAACACGAACATCTAGAAGGCACTGTCAGAGCAAATGAAGCAGAAAAGGTGCTCCCAAAAATCAGTGGATACAAATATCTCCCCCCTGCTTTCTGAAGGGATGCCAGTTCCTCCTGTGTATACACCTGGTAGAGAAGCACTGCTCAAAGAAACATCTCAATCTTCCTTGGCAACAAGCCCAGAAGCTGATCTGCCAGCCCCAACCCGGTTAACTACTAGCAGGCAGTAAGTGGGGGTAGCCTGCTTCCCAAAGAGCAAGAGCAACCTATTTCCTCTGCATTGTGGGCAACTTTCACACTGCTGTTCCGGCGCTGCAACTCTTAGGTGACTTCTAGGACACAGATTTCTAGGAAGTGTCCTTTGTCTTTCTGACAATCTACTAGGAGGCCCAGTCATCCAAGTTTTGCTTCACCACCCATCCCAGGAGCCCAGCTAGCTGGCTGAGTCCACAAGCATGTCTCGTATCATGTGCAGTGATTCCAGAAGAACAGCTCTTCAGTCTTCATCTTCCTGCTCCTTCTCCATTAAGCATATTCCCATGTCCTCAGAAGCCCTATGAAACTATACTGCCAAATCCATCTGCCTGCACGCCTGCCAATGCCTGTATACTCTGATAGACACGCTCGTGGCACTCAGCAGCATCCCCTACCCTGCCTGTCAGCAGGTCAAAAGTGGCACTGGCAAAATCATTAGATGCCAGCAGAAGAACCTTGGGAGTTGTTAGTTTTAAGTCCCATCTCCAAATTCCTGTAGTTTCTGGTAGGCATCCTAGAATTTGCTGTTAGAAAAACCACTATGGAATAGCTTCATGGAATACTAAAGGATTTCTTTATATAGATGTAGAGCTGTAGAGACTGTATGATTAACAAGCACCCGGACTGTGGAAAAAAAAGGTGGTATGGGTGCACTTCTGTTTAATACAGTTTAATTACTGCACTTTCAATGAATGAACTAATCCAATGGAACAACACCAAGTAGACATATCCACAAATTTCCCACTGATGTCCCCCATGGCATACCCACTCTTTGCATCCTTCCTGTCTATTGCTTAGTAAAAAGGACTTCTAATTTTGTACACTTTATACTTCAGCCTGTTCCAATTAAGAGTACCCCTACAATAACTTTGTTTCATTCTCTTTTCTGGAGAGAGAAAAGCTTTTATGTTAAAAATCAAAACAGCCCTTCTCCCATATTCTGGTTTTGTATTGTGTATATTCTGGCATCTTGAATTTTACCAATGCAAATTCAGAGGCATGATCTCTCTGTATGGGGGAAAGATGTAGTTATTTATACATAAGATAGAACATGCTTTGGTATGTGTTCCTAGATAAATAAATAAAAAAAGACAACTACCAACTCAACAACATCTCCTGAAAAATTAATGTTCTCAATTCAGTGACATTTTTCATTATGCACCTTCATTTGGCTTAGTACGCTATGCATGAAAGCATCAGACCTAGAATCATTAGTGACAGTTATTAAACTTCCTGTTCCTAGGGTTTTTTTCAATTCAGCATAATTCTGACTATATTTTCAAGTCTAAAGCATATAATTCATAAAAATATTAAACAGACATTCACATAGATTAGAACCTTTGTTTTCTTCCAAGATTCACCCATTTCATTTATCTAGGACTACACTTAGGTCTTAAAGGCTTGAAAATCTTGTACTGAGTGTCAATATCAATTAATCAGTGATGTTTTAAATAACCTCTTTGTGTGACATTTGGGAAAAACCTGGCAATAGCAAAACTTATACTTTCTCCTTGTTCCTTCCAGGTGTAAATCAAACCTTGACTCCTTCACATTCAGCCTGTCCTTCAGATGTGTAACTTATACCCATTACATTTCATCACTAGATATGATGCTCTGACTCTCAGTTTCGTGTAACTTAAACTATGTAATATGCATGCTCGTGAATTAAAAGATAGTTGTTGCTTTTTTAAAGGAAATAAACAGTAGGATATATGTTATCATCATTACCAAAGACAGCTTTACTGAATTATTCCTTTGACTACAGTATGAAACATCCAACTTTAAATTTCAGTAACTCAAGTATGAACAAATGGACTAATAACATGCTTTTCTGACCAAAGTTTCATCAATTCCAGTATCCTATCTCCTAGTAGATATGTAGGGAAGAGTATTACAAAAAAAGCGTATTTCAGTACTTCTTTGGAATACTCTCCCACCTTCCATTATTTGCGGACCTGGGGCTACCTAACCCAGAGCTCATTTTCCTGCATGTACTAGCCCTCCATGGATTTTTCTACCAGGAATTTTTCCAGTTGCTCTTTGAAGCCAGGTAAACATCTGAATGCATCTGAAAGTATAATCAATAGAAGACATATGGTGAGCCAAATGAACTGGCAGCCCATTGAATGCTGTTGGTAAGATTGCTTTACATGTCAACTGTAGCTCTTAACTGATGCTGCTTTTCTGTGCTCCTTTCTTGCATGCTAACTGAAAGAAGGTTGCTTTTGTACACCTTATGATTGAAATACATCAGGTTTTGGATCCGCTCAGTACTCCACTCTTGTCCGTTTCTCATACTCCTTATGTTTCTACAGAGAAATTAAACTACAGTTAATGCTTTTCTATAAATTATATTAGTATACTTGCCATTATTAGGCTAACACTTTTCTTTAGCTTTACTCCACGAGCTGGAAATTCTAGCTAGATTGCTTGTGCCAAACAAAAGCGCCCTCCTCACTCATTTCCCAACTGGCCGTGCTGCTCTGGAACCCGGTGTGGGGGGAAGCAGCCGTCGGAGATTTCAGGTCCCAACAAGCCCTCGGCATGGAAACAATCCCAGTAGCTTTCAGACTGAATGGATCCTTCTCACACCTCGGGTGCATCTATTGCATAATGACCAGGATCTGTCTTACTCCTTTGCTGTCTTCTGTACCAGAGATATCACGAGGTTCCTGAGACCAGGCATCTCCTTTCGTCTCTCTGACATCTGCTAAGTAATTCAGTGAGTACGTTAAATCTCCCTTCACTTGTGTTCTTGCTACTACGTGGACTATAATTGGTAGGAATTCCCTAGGATATCCTGCATCCTTCTTGTGACATATTTTGCCCTTAACCCAGGAGACAAATTACCAAAATGGTTCCATTTCTTTCTATTCAGGACACAGATGTCTTGGCACAGGATTTGCACTGAAAAATCACAGCTCAGTATTACTGGTCTTTTCCTTCCTCTCAGTTAGACTGCTCATGGCCAAGAGCTGGACTGTCACAGGCCTTATAAGCTTCTTTTCTCAACCTGGCTGCTGAAGGAAATGAGACATTTGCAATACTGCTTTTCATCTGGTTTTTTTTCTGCCTGTCAGTGCCCTGGTAGTAACACAGGAATCCACCGAGAAACTTCAGCTACATCTGAAAGAGGCAGTCTCAAAAGAAAATGATGTTCTTACTGGTTTTGCAGCAATAAGCAGGTAGGGGAGAACAGCGAGCTAAAATAGTGCCATTCTGGGGGATTACTGGACATAAATTGTGACATATTTTAGGTGGCAGTGGCTGGTTGATGAGCCAGCAAGCTCAGAGCATGCTAGCTGTAGTACTCGTGTCCCTTGCAAAACTGGGAGCACCAGGATGGTCCTGAATGAGACTGAGGTGGACAAATGTATAGGAAATCGAGGTTCAGGAATTTTAAGACTGTTGGAACAACTTATTTTCTTGCCTTATGCTATCCTTTTAAGAACTTAGTGTTTATGGTTTTAAAGCTAAAATCAGGTTTGGTGTTTGGATAACTTTTCTATTTGAGGATTGAGCATTAGATTATTTTCACACACACACCCCCCTTCTGAAATTACGCATTTGCTGTATTAATAAGTAAAACACATAAACTAGCTTTGCTCATTTAAAGTACAGCTCAAGCTTTTTCTTGGTGGACCTTATTCACGAATACCTTCTTAATATACCTATGTACAAATAATACATATGGAAAATAAAATAATAGTAAATGTGTCAACTATGTAAAATACTCAGATAATAAACTATGAAAATTATTAGGCTTCTTCACCATTGATTAAAAACTATAATAGTTGGTTTCATATATATCTATCACATTAATCCTGAAAAGAGAAAGTAGAAATTTGGAATGCTTTTAGACATACTGATTTTCTGGGGGTTTCAGAGGACAGACTTTTGTTTAATCGTATTTCCAGGCTGTTGCCAGGCTGTCACTATTCCCTAGAGCTGAATGTCTGGACATCAGAGGTTCTCCCCTGGAGCTGCATCTATAGACATTAAAGATTCAGAGTCGTTACATACCTTAAGCCAGGAGAGACAGGGGACTAGCTCCTAATTACAGCTTATACCCAGTTAAGGTTCTTTAAGCTTAATGCAGAAGCCTTGATGCAAAGGAAAATCAGGTCCTCAGTCACCTCAAAAGTATTCACAAAAAAGGTTAAAATTCTGTTTAACTTCCTCTTCTTATCAAAGTCTTGGAAAAAGAGAGCCTTTTCACAACCACCAAGGCACTGCATGTTTTATCTGAAGCCTGCCATTTAAAAAGGGTGATTGATTTTTCCACATTAAGGGCAAAATAGCAGGAGATCTGTGCCTCACTAAATCTTACACACATACCTGCTAGCAACAGAGAAGCTCACTATTCAAATCAAAATGGGATTTCTGGGTTTTAACTGTAGGACTTGCAGGGCTCAGTTCCTTTGGCCTTGTCTTAAATTAAGAGCCAGAAATTATTTCCCCATGAGACTTCAAGTTAGATCTTTGCCAAGGCCATGGGTCACTTGATTGCATCCAGAAGTTTACTCTAAACTTAGCTGGTGATGTGTCAATGTGATGAGGTTTTAGCACACGATACTTCATAGTGACCGAAGTTGGTTCCCATGATTTCTTAATTCAGTTGGGAAATAGGAGTACATAAAATCTGAATATAATTTCAGGTTTTTAATCCACGATATATTTTTCCAGAAACGCAAGCATTTATGAGGACCTTTGATTTCTCACTTCTATCTGTAGGCCATAGAGTTATTCACGGAAATGAAAAATAAAACTGCCATGTAGATACACTGCTGTGAAAAAAATATTACTAATTAAATGCGGAGTAAGTGACTACGATAAAACCTCTTGGTAATATGCCTGGCCACTGTGGGACAAGAGGTCACGCTTCACGTGCCAAGAATGACAGCGTGATGCTACAGGGGTTTGAGAACCAGTCGGAGAGTCAGTTCTCTAGTTCAGTGACCTCACTTCAGTGGGAACTGTATAAACACAGAAGTCGACCAAATAAATTTAGATGTATTTATAGCTCCCTTGTGTAGTGAAGTACACTGAAGACAAGGGATGTAGAAATTACAGATTGCCAGTAATGGTAAAAGAAAACAACAACAAACACAACTTTAAATATATATTATATAGGGCAGACAAGAGGAAAAAAAAAAACCTTTCCAGAGAAGACTGCCAATAGCTCAGTGACACTCAGCTTTTCCATACCAGGATCCTTTTCCTATCTGGTTTGCCTCTAAGAGGAGCCTCCATATTATTTAACAGTCTGGGCAGAACGGATTGGCTGGGGTCCTCCGAGAAACCTTGCAATAACATTAAGGCTTCCTTGCCTCAGTGCCTAACCGGAAAAGAAGAATATAGTTTTCTTGCTCACTGGGTATCGTACAGAGAAAGTATTCGAATTATTTCTTTAAAATGAAAGAAAGGAAATACTAAGTAAGAACTGTTTTAAGAGGTATTAAAGAACTATTTTAAATTTCTTGAGGTTAAAATGAAGAAAATTCTTTGCAGTCCAGTCTCCCACACATCCTATTCACATACATTTTACAGAGATCTATAGGATGATGTGAAACAAGTCTGGAAGAAACACAGGAGATATTGCAATTTTCATTAAAACCATTTCATCACCATCTTGTAATTCAAGAGCAATTCTCTCACGCTGAACTCTGCAACTCTGCTAGACAGTGCTGCATGTATGCCACCTTTGCACTCCCAGTTAAGTCCTGTGCAAACTGTATCCTGGGACAATCATCTGCAAGAAGACCCAACAAGCAAGTCTTCTGCATTATGAAACTGAAACAGAGATACTTATCCTTGTATTACAGCACATGAATATTTTTATGAGATTTTTATGAGAACATGTAATAAACCATCTAGAAAGTTCGTAGTGTGTCCCTGCCACGGATCACCTGGGCAGTTAAAAGAGGAGTAGTATCTGCCCAGGATTCCTGCTCTAGTCACTGCCTTGAAGGGTCTTTCTGTGAGCTGTAACCTTCATTCAAAGGTTTATTTTTATGAAGCATCTCTTCATCGTCAGTGTAACGGCTTCCTGAACTAACTCAAAATTCTAAGCAAAAATAATTTAATCCTTCAGTCTCTGAAGGACAGCATCATCTATTGCTATACAGCATTTCTAGAATAAGATATATAGTGGTAAAGTATTATTTCCTGGATTGCAGTTACAAAGGGCAGTCTATGCTTTCTTTGGAAAAAGAGGCCATATTTGAATTTTTTCAGTCTTCTAGTATTTGTCCCTCTTTTCAGGCTTTGTTGACAGGGCTACAGGAAGTTTCGTAGCAAATACCTTTTATCCCCTAAGATGCATAGCAGCTGGGCTGGCTGATGGACTTACAACTCTGCACATTTTTCAAATGTTTCCTTAACTGCTTTTTAGGAACAGCTTTTCTAAACCTTTTGTTACTCCTAAGTTGTCCAACCTTTACGGAGATTTCTTTCCAAATGAATACAAAACAATCTCTTCACTACTTCTGAATCATTCATTTCTGTCCTTCCCATTCAATCTTGCACTTATTTTCAGTTTCCCTTTCCCCCTCTTTATTCTGTTCATAAAAGCTTATTTTTCCCATGTTTTAAGTATAATTTCATTTTCTTCTACCCTCCCATTTTAAAAATATTTTTATTTATGTACATATATCTCTTATCTTCCAATTTCCAAAAAGTTCTGCTTTTTCTTTTTTGCTTCCCATTGTTATAGTTCTTTGTAGAGGCTTTTTAGTCCACAGAAGTAGTAAAAAATATTTTGTGATGCTGAGAGAAGTGAGTTTACTTCTTCCTGCTTGCAAGCCTGCATGCTTCCTCTCAGTCATGTGGGTTTCCTTGGCTTCTCATTAAGAAAAACAAAAAAAGAGACAAGAACTATGTGTTCCTGGCTTGTCACAGTATTTTATTACCTTGAAGGACAGAGATCAACTTGTTGGGCATAAAATGAAAACTTTAGAACAAGCAGCTTGTTTTGGTTTTTTTTTTTAAATAATTTTTATTTGGCATCACCAGTCAAGCCTTTCATGTTGCTGAAATCTATTGCTGTCTTTGAAAAATCAGTCATCGTAAGCTGGTACAAAATCAGTTCAAAGAGAGATTTTTCTTACTTTATGATTTCTTAGAAGCTTTTGAAAGTGTCACCTCAAAAGAAGGATAATAAATACTTCAAATATGTTCGTACTCTCTTCTATGAAGCAATAATAATGGATATAAATTCTGGCCTTCCACATATCACAACACAGAAGCTATGTTGAAAGAATATTAGGAGGTTGAGAAATCACATCCTGAGAAGTTAGGAAGTGCCAACCAGCATTATTTTGGCTTTCGTGCACTTATGCATGATGATACAGTTCTTAGTTATGTACGTCCCCCTTTTTTTTTCAAACAGAACAAAAGGTTCACTAAGTGAGCAATTACCATGTATTTGCTTTCTCTTTATAACTAGGTGGGTGATCCACCATACAGACCTCTCTTGTTTTGGCTACTGGGCTGACCACTATCGGTGATGGATTCTCATCTTCTGTGCAAATGAAGTTGTATGTTTTTGACCTTTAGTCTGCAAATACATGTTATTGTAAGGGGAAACATGAAAATGAAGCATCTTGGATCAATTCCAGGATGTGGAACGGTATGTGTTCTTGTGTGCAAGACTATTCTGCTTGTTGTCCCTAAATTTGATCCTTCCTCCTTCCACCTACTCCTGCAAGTCTACCTTCTCCTGCTTCAGCAGATTGAAGCCTATAATCTTCACTTATGGACCTCTGCCCAGTCTCAGTCTTCTTGTGCAGTCTTCTTGTGCAGTTTTAAGATAAGATCAAAATCGTTATCTGAAAACCTCCATTTGGCCATCCCCTACCACAGGAGGTACCTGAACTCTAAAAGAGCTGGGATTCACCAATTTGAGGTAGTTGCCGTAGGCTTCTCTTAGAGTCAGAGGAGAAGAAACAGGAACTTACAGGGCACCATTGATCCATTTGAGACTTCAGGAGATAAACTGCTGCCCAGATGTCTCTGAAACATTGTCTTAACACCCATTCACTCCGAATTTTATGCAAAGGTGTTTCTTAGTAACATCCTAACTGCCCTTCCAATTTTTTCAGATTTTCTCCTCATTTTTCTGAGTTGTATCTTTTTAGATCTGCTCTGTTCCTTGTATTTTTCCCCCATATTTATTTCACTTGCTTTTTCTGCTTAGTTGATCTGGATCTTGGTTTCTTTATTATCTTAATTGGCATTTCTCCTTTTTTTTTTTTCCAAGAGCAGTGTTTCAGCATTTAAAGGTTTGACAGGTTAATGATGACAAAAAGGAATATACTTAAACCTCATTATATTTTTCAACTTCAAAGAGTTTTCCTCATATTTATTAATGTACCTTCACAATATTTAAGTCAGAATTATCACTGCATTTTCAAAGCTAGGGGAACTGAGGTGCAGACATTAAAGCCTAACCGTCTTATATATTTAACAGGTACAAATAGCCAGCAGGAGGCCTAATCTGTGGGAAGCGCAAGTCTGGTACTTAGAGGTTTTTCAAAGCTTGTGTTTGGTGTTGTCCAAGTTCCCCAATCTCTTTGAGTCTGTGCTCTAGTGCAGTGAATTTAAATACCTTAATCATCTTTAAAAAAACGTAGTATTCTCAAAGGCTTCTGTAGTATTCCAAACCTAACTATATCTAAACCAAAACTAACCTAAACCATTCTCTACCTGGTCTAAAACAAACTAGTACTACGCAGTAATACTTTACTGCATGTAGGTGGATTTTCTTTAAACATGATATAAAATTCCTCCATGTGCACTAAAGTGCAAGAGAGAATAGCAGACTAATGATTAAAGTTCTAAAACTTACTGTTTATGGGAGGGAAGGAAGTATGACAGTTGTCTGTTCAAGCTGCTCTCCCCATAAAGACTTCAGTCCAAAGCACTACAGAAGACAGTGGTTCACCCCTTTATTACAATGAATTGGCATTTCCACTTGCGCTGATATATGGCAAAAGCATTACTGTGCAAACATCTCTATTGATTTAGTTCTGAAAATACACTACATCATTGCTAAATATGAAAAAATTAATGTGGGCTTTAATACTATGAAATTTTAGCCAGTTTATTACCCTAAATTACTAGTACTCTTCTAAGTAGTGCACGTTAATACCATACATCATAAAATTCTTAATCATGTAGGTATACTCTTCACTTTATTCTATGTGATAGTCCACTACCACTCTTACAATTTACAGATGATGGAGGAAGAATGTTGTCTACGTAATATTTATTCTAAATCATTACCAACGCAATCTTTAAAACAGTACCTCTTTGTCCATTGTAGGTTGTAAAAAGAGAGTAATACCTTCATCAGGTATCATAGCTTTCATAGTTTTCCTATTGTAGTGATTGTTCATTGGTTACTAAGTTCTGTTTACTTTCAATTCTAAGTATAAACTCATTCTATTACTTTGCTTTTAAGAAAAACTCATTCACAAAAGCCTGTAAAATAGAACTGAGATCACTGGTACACTTTTCCATAAAATATTCAAGAAACAGTACTTCAGAATATTATAACCTAGGATGTTGAGGCGCTAGTCCACACAAAATATTATCTTCAACAAGTTACAATGAGTTATTTTTCCCAGTATTGTTTTAAAACTTGATATTCCAGACTGACATTAATTACCACTGCTACAAAGTTTCTATAGTTTATCATGGTGAGGTTTGAGAAAATTAATATACTGTCTATTAGAAACAACTGATCTTTTCTGTGAATACAGAAAACAGTTTATAATGGAAGTTTATATTGTCATCAGATCTCTTCTTTTTCACCAGCAACAGATAAATCCATCATAGAATTTTATCATATTTTTAAATGAAAACTAATAGCTGGTAAAGGCACAAACACATTTGCACATCAGAATGAATATTTTGTGTCTCTCCAAGTGGCATATAATGTATCAAGAACCATTGTATGCTAATCGTGCCTCATTTGTGGTTCAGAAAGGCAGTACACACACTGAATATAGTAATGGTTTTGCTTAAGCAAGAGTTAAGACTTGTATGGCTTCAAAAGGAATTATTATTTAAGACCACTTGGAGGATTCACCTTCAAATTCATTGTATTTTATAGGTTCTGTAACTGCAAAACACCTCAGCTTTAGTAGGCACAAAAAGGTGAAGAATAAGTATGTTTATTTTTAAACTCCAGTTGCTGCTGAAATTGTAAATGACTTTTAAATGAAGTATTCTGAAGCACAGAAACAGTTATTTCAGATACAGAGCCTCCAAGTGGAACACACCACCGAAGGACAGTATCGTATCATAAATGTCCCTTTGTTCTGAAATAACTTTGAGCCAGTCTGCCTGTTTTATCACCTCACATTTCATGTGCCAAGATGAAGTTACTGTATTCATAAAATTGTGTTTATGTTCAAAATAACTAATTCCAATTCACATATCTTCATGAAATCTGAGTTCAAAAAGAGCCTAAACTTTTAATTTCTTTTTATTCTTTGGCTACACTGGAAAAACAGTTTTCAGGGCCAAAGACTCAGGATAGCTGCTTCCTTAGCTGTCACACTGCAGTGAGCTACAGAAACAGATTTTCAGAAACTGCACATATATCTTAAATATATTTCTAATTGTTAGCATGCTGTGTAAACCTACATGGTTCAAATTTCAGCCTTAGGTACATGTAGAGAAATGTGGACATTTGGAAGGCATTCCACATTCCTTGTATCTTCTCCCACACTGACCCCTCTTTTTGCCATTTTTGGTGTTTTTGGACTTAATACCACAGCAGCAGCACGATTCTAAGCACATGATAGCAAAAAACATCCGAATTAAATGCTTAGCCTAACCCCATTTTCCCCCTTTCCCTTGCTCCCACTTCCCAGGAGCTGTGCCAATGCTACTTCACAGATTCTTTGTTCCAGCAGTGGCTGGGGGGTCCCTGTCATCCCCCTTTTCCAGCAAAGGGCTGCAGCACAACAGAACAGCTGTGCTGAGTCAGGGCTTACAGGAGATGGAAGGTGTCCTGGCAGAGCACACGTGAGAGAAGAGGTTGTGAAGATGGAGACAGTCCCGCATCAAAGGATGACACTGGAAAAGGAGGTGGCCCCAATGCCCATTAATCTTTCCAGTCCTACAGGCAGAAGTCCTTTTCTTCCCCACAAGGCTCAGCTTTGTTGAAGAACAGATGGTTAGAAAGAAAAAAAAAAAAATTCTTTTTTTTTTCCTGAATGTTATGTTTCCCTTCTCTTTTCTCACCTACATATTCTACACTTCCCTTCTTTCTTCTGCACCTTCTCACCTCCTTCCTGTCCAACTCGATTCTCCCTTCAGCCTTCCCTTAAATCCCATATTATTCTATTTCTGTCACACTTTCATTTTTCCTGTTTCATAGAATCAGAAAATCGTTTAGGATGGAAAACACCTTTAAGATCATCAAGTCCAACCGTTAACCTAGCACTGTCAAGTCCACCACTAAACCATGTCCCTAAACACCACATCTACACATCTTTTAAATACCTCCAGGGATGGTGACTCAACCACTTCCCTGGGCAGCCTGTTCCAATGCTGGATAACCCTTTCAGTGAAGAAATTTTTCCTACTATCCAATCTAAACCTCCTCTGGCGCAACTTGAGGCCGTTTCCTCTCTTCCTTGTTACTTGGGAAAAGAGACCAACACTCACCTGGGCACACTGCCGGCTCATATTAAGCCAGCTGTCAACCAACACCCCCAGGTCCTTTTCCGCCAGGCAGCTTTCCAGCCACCCTTCCCCAAGCCTGTAGCATTGCATGGGGTTGTTGTGATCCCAGTGCAGGACCTGACACTTAGCCTTGTTGAACCTCACACAATTGGCCTCGGCCCATCGATCCAGCCTGTCCAGATCCCTCTGTAGAGCCCTCCTACCCTCAAACAGATCAACACTCCCACCCAACTTGGTGCTGTCTGCAAACTTACTGAGGGTGCACTCGATCCCCTCGTCCAGGTCATTGATAAAGATATCAAACAGAACTGACCACACTACTCAGCCCTGGGGAACACCACTTGTGACTAGCCACCAACTGGATTTAACTCCATTCACCAGCACTCTTTGGGCCTGGCCATCCAGCCAGTTTTTTACCCAGCAAAGAGTACGTCCATCCAAGCCATAAGCAGCCAGTTTCTCCAGGAGAATGCTGTGGGAAACGGTGTCAAAGGCTTTACTAAAGTCCAGGTAGACAACAACCACAGCCTTTCCCTCATTCACTAAGCGGGTCACCTTGTCATAGAAGGAGATCAGGTTAGTCAAGCACGACCTGCCTTTCATTAATTCATGCTGACTGGGCCTGATCACCTGGTTGTCCTGTACGTGCTGTGGGATGTCATGTAGGATGATCTGCTCCATAACACCCATTCTAAACCTTCCCTGGTGCAACTTGAGGCCATTTCTTCTCATCCTATCGCTCATTACTTGGGAAAAGAGACCGACATCCACCTCGCTACAACCTCCTTTCAGGTAGTTGTAGAGAGCGATAAGGTCTCCCCTCAGCCTCCTCTTCTCCAGACTAAACAACCCCAGTTCCCTCAGCTGCTCCTCATAAGACTTGTTTTCTAGACCCTTCACCAGCTTCGCTGCCCTTCTTGGACACGCTCCAGCACCTCCATGTCTTTCCTGTAGTGACGGGCCCAAAATTGGACACAGTACTCGAGGTGCGGCCTCACCAGTGCCCAGTACAGGGGCACAATCACTTCCCTACTCCTGCTGGCCACACTATTCCTGATACAAGCCAGGATGCCGTTGGCCTCCTTGGCCATCTGGGCACACTGCCGGCTCATGTTCAGCTGGCTGTGCTCCCCTCTGATCCGGTGCTTGCAGGTCCCTCACACCTGCTTCCCAGAACAAGTCCTTCCCTTTCTAGAAACTCCTTTTTCCAACCTGCCTGTCTGAAATCCCCAAGGCCACTGCCCCTAACCCACAGCATTACCGCAGTCTGTTTTCCCAACGGCTGGTTGGGAAGGGAAGGCCTCACTTCAAGCACAGGTGTCCCTGGGGAGTCAGCCATGTAACCCTGCGTCCCAGGGGCAGCAGGGCCGAGGCCCCGGCACAGCAACAAGCGCTAGCCCCGAGCGCGACCCGCCGCCCCTCGCCGCCCCCTCAGCAGCGGCC
>WAAD01029315.1:4221-15894 GCA_013389945.1 Fregata magnificens | reverse complement strand
TCTTCTCCAACCTTAATGATTCTATGATTCTATAAACTGTAGTTGTTTCTATGGTTAAAGTGTGTAGACAAGAATGTGATGCATGCACTAAAATCCGAGCCATTTACTTAGGATTATTGATCATGATACACAATTTCTATCACCTCTCCACATTTTTCAGCCTGTCTGAATCCCTGAGCACTACTAATGAATGGTGATCAGGCAATTAGTTCTCGACAGACACTCTCTTCTACCACTAGCTTCTGAACATAGCAAAGATTTTAGAAATGGTAGCTCTTGCAGAGTATACCTGTGCCATTTTGGTATTTCATGTCATGTCTACCTCTAAGAGGTTGTTATAATGTGCAGATCAGACATCAGGGACTGAGCAACGTGCAGTTAGCTCAGTCATGCAAAACAGTGAAGATCAGCAGTGCCTGAAGAATGATAACTTGTTTGTCACATCAGGACAAAAATCACTGAATGCCATACCAAATGATGCAGATGGTGAACCTATTAAAATTTATTGCTTGATATCCAGCCAATTTCTTCTACCCTAGATGTAAATTGACAGGATAATCAAATGTTATAAACAAAATTAGAATGCACTGTAGTACAGCATAATATATTAAAATTTCAAATCAGATACCATATAATAGCTACTGCTTTATGATTTCAACACTTAAAAAAAAAGTTATTTTTGTTGGCACAAATTACCAAAAGTATTAGCTAGGTACCTTGAACACAAAAACAAAAATCCCACAAAAATTCAAAATGCATACATCCCACAACACAGCCTATTTTTACTAGCATGAAACCAGCAGCAGATTTGTTTCTTTGTTTGAAACTTACACAATGAAAATTCATACTTTTCCTGTCTAATGTGTTGTCAATGCATAACTGATCTGGTTTGCTTTGGCTCAAGACTTGCAAAAGCAATCAATCTTTATGGAATGCCTATGACTCTCCAGCTGAATACACTGCTTACAGAGTGCTGAGCATATATTTTAAAGAATATCAGTCAGGATCATTACCAACTTCTTCCTCCTCCCCCCTCCTCAACTTTTTGTGCACAGAAAAAATGGAAGCTCCATTTGAAATGTATTTATGACACCTCTGAGGGACATCTGTCCTTCATGATTCCCATTCTATTAGTCTTTCTATGTGTAGAGCTAGTACTAAAAGATGTGTAACATGTCAGTGATAAGGTTAAAAACTGAAAAATTTGCTATTGTAGTAGTAAGCACAATTTGGCCTGATTCATATGTCGAATTCTCTTTTCTAGGCTGGAAAAAGCATTCTAGTCAACAGAATGTAGCACATACTTTAATCTGTCACTATCTACTTTTGAAACTGTTCTCTATAACATTACAAAGGAACAGTTTTCAACTGCCTTAAGAAGAAACAAAGCTCCATAGAATCACATATGAAGCATCCGGTATTTCTATGCCAGATCTAGGTGAGACACACACTCACACATTCAGAAACAAGCAAAACTAAGCATCTGCTGATGACATCTCTGTTGTGCCTATGGGTGGATGTACAGAAGTGTAAGATGCAACCAAGTTGGGATTATGAAGTGTCAGACACTAGCCTCAAAACGTGGAAGGAAACATGTCCTCCACCACCAAATTAACTGCTCATTTTTTTGCCACTGTGAGCTCTCTCCGTGCTATCCAATCTATCAGGGAGCTGTTGTTTCTGCTGTCATTGACTGAAACACTGGAGCAATATTTCTGTTTCTTTGCTGACCATTTCTTACTTCTGTCTCATCTATACAGCATCTGTGTACATCCTGATCCTAAACTAGGCACACTAGAGAGGGGTGGAAGGGGACAATCGATGGGGATGACACAACAAAACAGCAAGCAAAAAGACTGTTAGAATGAGAAAATCGCTTACTACAAATCAAGACTACAAACCAATTCAAAAATCATGATTAAATCAAGGTTTTCCCAGCCAAAAGCCACTAAGAAAACCCAGATGAAATACCTGATTTTTCGTGGTATTTTTTATCTGCCTTTTCTCTGCTGTCTCCTCCTTCTTTGAGCCAATAAGAGCAAGGAAAATGGATCCTGCCAACTACTACAGCCCAAAGGATTATGCCCCTGCTCTTTCCTGCAAAAACTTTTCAGTTTCTGAGGAGCTGGATAAATCCAAGACAGAGCAGAAGAGGTATTTATGTTCTAATACTGTTGAAATAATGTCCTTATGCTGCATAACTCCTCATCCAAGTACCTGCTGACAAGGTTCCCCAGTTGGAATAGGTTGCATATAGCCACATTGCCTGGAAGAACACAAAACACAAACCCAGAATCTGGCATCGGTGATTTAGATGACTACATAAATAGATGTCATGGAACAGAGTAAGACAATCAACATTACTGAGCTTTACTAATGAAGCATTGCAATCTGCATTCCAAATCCAAACAGGATGCATTTCTCCTTTTTCATCCCTAACAAACATAGACAGTATAATGCACAACAGGCAGGACTAGGCATTCAGCAACTTACAGTAAAATTCTGTTTGCTTATCAAGGAAACATAGTCCTGGAGAGCTGGCTTGCATACCCTATTTTTTTTTTTTTTTAAGCTGTCATTTAGTATTTCAGCAATAATAGGGAGCTACAACGTGCTATTTTCTAACTGGTAACAAAACCTAAGTATTTTCCACTTGCTTCTGTGTTCAGGGGACAAACAGAGTATTTGGGCACTATTTTTTCTAAATGAAACAGGCCACAACACAGAACATTACTGTCCTGGCAGAACACAGAGAGAGAGGTGAAGAGATTTCACCTTAGACAGCATTATTCAGAAGCCTTGTTAGTCCTGAAGTTCTTGATTTGATGCTTCTCAGATGGAACATATTATCTGAAAGTCAGTTATTTTCAACTGAGAAATTTGTTTCACAAGGGAAATTGAAGCCATCCCTTGCTTTCATTCCACTCCCGTTTCTCCTACTATAGTAATATTTAGTTGCATTGTCCTCATAGATAACTTGGTGGGAGAGAGATGGACAAACTTCGAGACCAAGTATATGGACCCAAGATCACTACTTCCATTTTGTCCCTCTCTATTCTTCAGCTCGTTCCATTCTGCATCCTTAAAGATCCCTTTCAGGAGAACTGGAGGCAATCAGAAGTCTTGTATTTACTGATTAAAGAAAGGCAAACCTCAGTAACTATTAGCAAGAAAAAAGGAAAACATTAAGGCGGCAGCATGCTTGTCTCGCTTCACTAGACAATCAAGAGTGGAAGATTGTTTTTCCTTTTGGAGTTGGCAAATGAAGATAAAGGTTGTGTCCAGATGCATATATGACACAGGTATAAGAAACGATGAGACTAGTCATGAACTCTTGATTCTGCTAAAATTAACAGCTCAGTTAATGACACAGTGGGATCAAAATTTCACCCTGCATGTCACAATTATTTATACATAAAGAGTGCTCAGAAGCTCTAGCCAGAATTGGGTTTCTTGACACAGGAGCATATTCCGGACAAACCTTTAACCTCTCCTTATTGGAACCAGAGTGTATCATTAACATTACAGAGGTGGGACATTAAAAGCTACAAATGGGGAAAACCATGTCGGCTGGTGCACCCAGATGTGAAAGTAAAACAGAACCTTTGGTCATGCCTTTTATAGTGTTCACACACTAGAACATATACACTGTAATTAATCCATCAAAACGGACGTTCCCCCAAACACACTTTTGCATACAAATTTTTCACGACAGAACAGAAAAGACAACAAACCTCTTGTTAAGTGGCATGGCTCATGAATTGTTCAAGGTTTTTTTTACTCCAAAGAAGGGTAACCGAGGGACTGTGTAATACAGAAGTAAAATTCTGCTGCTAAAGCAGTATCCGCTTTAGTTTTTTTCTTGGGAGGGGACAAGTGACATAAAAAACCCAAACCAACCAACAATCTCATCAGACTTGTAAACTTCTGAGTTTCTGGTCAGATATACAATCTTCCCTTTCAAAGTACACCAAGGCATTAACTTTCATTCTCACAGCCAGAGAATCCAGAAACAAGACATGTTCATACAAAATAAAGACAATTAAAAAAAAAAAGTGACTCAGGAACATTTCACAAAAACACAGGGAAAAAACCCCCAACCGTCAATCTAGGTAAAAGTGGTCACTGTCCACTTGCTTCTGAGGCAACTCCTCCAGCCCATCACTTTTACACAACCAAATATTCAAAGGATTTCAGTCTCTCTCTGGATACCAATTTTCAGAAAATCCTAGGCATTTTATTTTTAAGAGACTTCTTTCACCCCATTTCTTTCTTCCCTGCTCCCTCTTTTCTAATTTGGCTAAAAAGAGAAAAAGTTAGTTACTAGATTTGAGTCAGACAAGCCAGCAGTTATACATGGCATATTTGTGTAAAGCCGCTTTCCTTGGAAAATAAAACTAAGATGTGCAAACACCCATAAAGGATCACAGATTGCCATCTGTTTGTAATGTAACATTCCAAGTGAAATAAAAGAATCTACACAGAAAGAAAAGATTTCCAGGATGTAGAAGTAAGAGGCATCTTTCCTTTTCCTAAATGGGCTGTATGCACATATGATTTGAGGAAGAGATCTTAGATATAAAATGAGACATTGATTGAATCAAATTGGTCATAGGACAAGGAGGAGTGGACTATGGAAACTGGAAATTAAGTCTTCCTGGACTTCTATGTGACAAAAGCATTGCCAAAAACACACCAAAAACTTCACAGTTCTTTCAATGCCTCCTGCATCTTCTCTCACAGGGAGCCTTGCTTTGTGAACACTTTCTTTGAGAGGACTAACCATGTGAACAGTCAAACGACATATATTCACTGTGAAAATAATGCCCATTACCTGATATGTTGAGCATCCTATGGGATGGAGAATGTGACAGAAACCAGCAGTGGTAACCTCGTTTTCTTGGGAAAAGAAAAATGAGAGGTAGGTGTGTTGCAAAACTATCCAATTTTGCCAGAGAGAACATAAACTGTTGCACAGCGGCCAGAGATGAGCAGTTTTCATGAAATCTAAATTCTGACACTGATCCACTACTAGGCCAGAGGCAAGTTACTGACTTTTTACATTCAGAGAGTCACAATGCCCACCTGCCTTCAGAAGCACTTGAAGATTAGTTCATGTTCAGAAGTAGCTGAGAAAGAAATTATGCAGTTCTTGTGTTACTTGTATAAAGTGAAAACGGAGCCTTCTCCCTTGACTTCAGCAGAGGTAGAACAGTACTCATAGCCCTAAGTCCTCTGTTGCAGGTGTTTGTGGACTAAAATGAACAGATGGCCTTTGCCCGAGAACAGTGGTCCAGAAGCTCCGCTGAAAGCCATTTGTTAAGAAGCAGAGGTGAGGCCCATGCAAGGCAAAGGAGGTCCACAGCTTTTTCTCTGCAGAAAATACATCCTTCCTCAGGAGGAAGGGGCAGGGGGGTGAAATCACAGAGGCAGTTCATGAGTCTCTTAGTCTTGACTGTG
Source organism: Fregata magnificens (assembly GCA_013389945.1). Lineage (NCBI taxonomy): Eukaryota > Metazoa > Chordata > Aves > Suliformes > Fregatidae > Fregata > Fregata magnificens. The sequence continues at coordinate 10,434 of WAAD01029315.1, read as the reverse complement.
GTCCCTGAGTGTCAAAAACCACAGAAGAAATTTGTATTAACTGATCAAACAGCCTTTTAGTTCAGCTAGGTTCCACAACACAGTATCGGGCATGTGCTCCACAGTTCTGAAACTTATCTTTACTAGAGAAAAGGAGACCTATATTTGACCAACAGGAGCAGTTTTGTGAACATTCTATAATTGCAATGCAAACTTGCTCAGAGAAACAAGAGTTTTAGTAACACAGGGCTGAAATTACATAGTAGATCCTAATTCTAAAATATTACATAAAGACATAAAATGCAAGAACAAGAAAAGTAATACCAAATTAGAACTAGAAAAACAAAACAAAAAAAAAAAAAAGGAGGGTACTGCTGCAGTGTGGAAGCAATGTTTGGAGCCATAACAGAAGCAGGCAGGAGGCAGAAAATAAAAGTAGGTGACAGCATTTCAACTACAAGGTCCTAAACTGCTCTCAACAAAGGAGTGATGTAACCAAGTAAGCCACAAAATAGATCCATTTAAACAGATAAAGAGCAGACTTGGTCTGTTATTAAATTTTGAAATTTACAGTGAGGATATTAAGTCTTTAATCTTTCTACCTTGAAATCTAGTGTTAGTTCCCCCTCTCTTCCTAGTCTTCCCATTTGGCTGACTTCTTTACACCATTTCATACAAAAAATGTGTAGGATTTAAATATATTAAGGCAAAAACTACCCTGAGTCTACATTATACTTTTGAATATTGTATTGGGTTTGCATGGTGAGGTTTTGGTAGCCGGGAGGCTACAGGGGTAGCTTCTGTGAGAAGTTCCTAGAAGCATTCCCCATGTCCAACAGAGCCAATGCCAGCCAGCTCCAAGACAGACCCGCCGCTGGCCAAGGCTGAACCCATCAGCGATGGCGGTAGCACCTCTGGGATAACGTGTTTAAGAAGGGGAAAAAAGTTGCTGCGCAACAGCAGCTGGAGCCAGAGAGAGAGGAGGGAGAACATGTGAGAGGAGCAGCCCTGCAGGCACCAAGGTCAGTGAAGAAGGAGGGGGAGGAGGTGCTCCAGCTGCCGGAGCAGAGGTTCCCCTGCAGCCCCTAGTGAAGACCATGGTGAGGCAGGCTGTACCCCTGCAGCCCAGGGAGGTCCATGGTGGAGCAGATATCCACCTGCAGCCCGTGGAGGACCCCACGCCAGAGCAGGCGGATGCCCAAAGGAGGCTGTGACCCCGTGGGAAGCCCGCGCTGGAGCAGGCTCCTGGCAGGACCTGTGCATGTGTGGAGAGAGGAGCCCACGCTGGAGCAGGTTTGCTGGCAGGACTTGCGACCCCACAGGGGACCCACGCTGGAGCAGTCTGTTCCTGAAGGACTGCACCCCGGGGAAGGGACCTACACTGGAGCAGTTCATGGGAGGACTGTCTCCCGTGGGAGGGACCCCACAATGGAGCAGGGGAAGAGTGCAATGAGGAAGGAGTGGCAGAGACAAGTGACCACAACCCCCATTCCCTATCCCCCTGAGCCTCTCGCAGGGGAAGAGGTAGGGAAAAAATCGGGAGTGAAGTTGAGCCCAGGAAGAAGGGAGGGGTGGGGGGAACGTGTTTTAAGATTTGGTTTTATTTCTCATTACCCTACTCTGATTTTGGTTGGTAATTTCCCCAAGTCAAGTTTGTTTCGCCCTTGATGGTAATTGGCGAGTGATCTCTCCCTGTCTGTATCTCGACGCAAGAGCCTTTCATTGTATTTTTCTCTCCCCTGTCCAGTTGAGGAGGGGAGTGATAGAGCAGCTTGGTGGGCACCTGGCATCCAGCCCAGGTCAACCCACCACAAATATCTTCCAGAACTCCTTTCTACTTGTAGTTGTGTATTTTTTAATATAAAAAATCCAATGCATTTTTCCCCAACTGTATGATTTTTGAATGTAATTCTTGCACTCTCCTCCTCCATTGTTAGAATCTAGGTTTCATAGCCAAGATAGACTTCACCCTGCAAAGAACAGCAGGAACCTCCTGGCAGGTAGGTTCTGGACCTCTACTGATCTCCAGTTGCCATCTCTCCCTTTCTCTGCAATTCTTTGCTGCATGTACACAAAATCATCTATATGTCTAGTGCTAATACTCTTTTGTTCACTTCTCAGATGTTTCTGGGCCATCCGTTTAGTATGCTCCCAACATGTGGTTCTACTCAATAGACAGTGGGGTCCTCTGCTACACTCAGCCTGTGTATTTGTGCCTGTGATTATTGTATTGATAGCAATCTAAACATAGCATGGACTCTGCTGTTGCCTTAAGACTTGGGTCTAAAGCAATCCTACTATTCATCCGGCATCTCAAAGTGTGCTAAAATCTAGTTCACAGACAGCTTGAATCATTTGCGGATTCTCTTTGAAATTATTTTGCACTTCTCTTCCAGATTTCCTATTTTTTCCTCCAGTGATGCAAAGAAAGGTGTATCTGTTGATTTAAAAAATATATATTACATAATCCAATGACATCAGTGCAAACTCTTTAAACTCCTCAGTCCGTGAATTCCGTTTACTTACAAAAAAAAAAAATGAACTAAGGCATTTGCATTTTATGATTGGCCAAACAGGTCTGTTTACACTCCACATTATTGCCTGCAACACATATCAGATACTTCTATGGGTGATTCGAATGACCGTTACCTTTTTAGGACATATAAACCAAGTTTTACTAAAGCAGTTCAGTCAGTCTAATTCCTGAAAGTCATACCCCTTTAGAGATTCCTCAAAATGCTGCTGGAAAACGAGGTTTCAGTGTTACAATATACTTGTAACCAGAATGCACCTCTCATTGAAATTAAGTTGTCATTCCACAATATGAAAGCAAGAGAGACTTGAGCATTGCTTCTCATTTCATAGAAGCTTTAAGACAGCATTCTGAGAGAAAGGGCTGATGGGACAGGCCTCTAGAAAAGTGGTTTGTTTTGGTTGGTTTTTTTTTTTTTTTAGGGGTGTGTGTAGTGCAATAGAGACACATTAATAAAGCACAACCATTTCTGCAAAATACCTAGATCTGCTGGAATGGAAAAAACCCCCATGTTCTAATAAAGACCTTGAAAAAACGGTCCCCCTCCTCCAGGATAATCCTTACAGCCTAGTGAAAAGCTGTTCTCTGCTCTTTGCTTGGTGTTGGTTAGAAGAATTCATGGGGATGTGCCAAAAGTTTGACCGTATTTGTCCTGAATTCTACTTTTAAAAGACCACGTATATTTGACTCCCTGCTGTTGAATTTCAAACAGACAAAACCACCTGTTCCAGTCCATTTGCATAGCCTCAGGCTTCATTGCCATCACCGCTTGTGTCAGAGCAAGTGCCGAATGAATCTGTCTTCAGTCTCATTAGGTTACTGCTTGGAATATTACTTCTGAATAAAAAGAATAAGGGTTTGTTTTAGGAGACATTACTTTCAGGTCCCACCTAAAACCAGCAGCCTGAGAAGAAACTGTTTGCCAGACCAGAGCGGTACGAGGCTAGGATACATGGTCACTTAAGTGGAACCGTTCCACACAATGGAATACTAGAAAAAAAACAAAGCCCACACCTGCTTCAGGTGATTATCTCCAAGAACCTTGTGCTATTAATTTTTTTTTTTTTTTTTTTTTTTTTTCTCCGTTTAAACCTTTTTTTTTACTCCGTTTAAACCTTTTGATCTACTTTTCCAGATAAGAATTTTATCTGGGTGACAAGTAACAGACTACCAAAACTCCTCTTCCAGGCAGGCTGAAAATGGTCAGTGGTTTAATTCAAATGAAGACTCCTGTTCTGTACATTCCTTATTAACCAACTAAAAGTTAATCATCATGCTCTGTGTAGTGGTGAGGGACACCAAACTAAGTGTCTGCTGTAAGGCAAAATTGAAAGAGCAGAAAATATTTACTGAAGTGTAGAAGGTCACAGCTGCATAATAAAGGATTTGTGACTATGTGAAATTGCACAAAAAAAAAAAGGTATATTCTGAAGCTATTTTCATCCCATTAGCTTAAGTCAGAAAGAATAAAAGCAAATGTTGTTTCAAAGATTAGTTTAGAAGTCTGATGTGCAATGAATTAACACGACTGGCACTTCCCCCCTTCTCCTTCCCTCATACCTTTTAGATTGGGTTCATTCTCTTTTTCCATAGGAACCCAAGTGCAAAGTTATTTTCCTCTTTTTTTTTTTTTTTTTTTTTTTTTTTTTTGAGCCTACCATCCAAATGAAGGATGTTTTTTTTTTTTTTTTTTTTTTGACAGATAATCAAATTCACTATTTCAGGAACTTTCTCTAACGTGATTGTCCTTTTCATTTCAGACAGGTGATCAACACTCAGTTAGCTTCCTATATTTATTCATAAGCAAAATAAGCATCCTGATTGTTCACTTGACTACATCAACACCCTCCTTTCCTTTTTTGAAGCTATCTAGTAATATCAAAAGGTGGTGAGCTTGCAATATCAGTGATGAAAATAGGTAAAATGAGAGATATGATTCATCCAATCCTATTCAAAAAATAATTCTGCCTTACTTGCAACAACAGGACCTCCTGGAATGCATTACATACAAATCTATTTGCAAAAACCTGGGCTTGTTTAGCATTTCAGTGTCTGTTTGAGCTTTGGTAGAGAAACAACGGAATAAAAACTTTGTGACTGCAAACCTTGTATGACACTTTAGAAACATTTTCTTTCCCCAGATCTTGGATGAACTAAATAGCAGAGAATACAAAAGGAAGATTTTTGTTTTTTCCCCTCTAGAAAGAGAAGTCTACACTAATACTTTGTTATCTAGTCCATGTTTAGAACCTCAGATGACATTGGTTCTATGGTCCTTTCCTAAAATATATATACAGCAGTAAAACAAGATGTAAAATTCCCTGTAATTTATGTTTTCTTCACAGCTCTTTAAGTCAATTACTTTTGTTCTGCTCTCACTGACAAAGAGCAACCATTTTTACCCACCTTTCAAAAGCAAAAGCTTCAGAGCACTAATGTTTCCTTTAAAAACCAAACCAAAACAAACCCCCTCAAAATATCTGTAGGCAGTTCCATATCTCCTTGACATTTCTGTCTAGAATGGAAGATATTGAGTCCTAGAAACCCTACTTCATAGATTCCATTTTTAATTTTTGTTGTTTTATTGTGAATCTAATTGCTTTTTAAGATGTTAGATGAAAAATAAAACCTCAGTGTTTCAGCTTGGGATTAAGTGCTGCCAAATATAGCTGAATAATTATCTTGCCTGTTTTCTGCATGATATGTCTCTTACAGCTGCAGTCCAACAAAAATACAATGTTCTGCATGCAATATTATTTTTGTCAAGAGAGTTACAAAATTTCTGAAAATGGTGATTAACCTAAAATGCACCACAGGAGTATCCTTAATTCAGCTAATATTTCCATGGAACAAGGCAATAGTTGAAAACGAAGGTGCAAGATGAATGGCTTTGACTACGTACGATAAATAGGCATGAAAGGCTGGTTAGTCTCAACATTGTTACTTAGTATAGGCCCTAACAAAACTGGCTGAAAGCACATCAGTTCTAGCTGCTACCTGTCAGGCAGCACGATTTACTTGAAGAGTATCATGGGTCTTTTAGTAAAAACAACATTCAATGAAAGACTTTTTTTTTTTTTTTCAGGATGTGTTTCAAGTCAGAATTGAATCAGCTTGTGAAAAAAGTTTTCTGACTACCTAAAAGTTCCACATTTCAGACAGCTCTATTGTTAATTCGTACTCCAACACTTTTGCAACTTTTAATGTCCTGTCTAAACACAGTCGAACACACACAAAACCCCAAAACCAATTTAATGACACATTAGTACCCAAAATACACCTTCATTAACTTCTTAACTGTGAACATAATAGTTAAGGCAGAGACACAGCACCCCTTTTGCCACATAATATGGGAAATATGAACAGAGAAATTTGGAGAAGACAGCCAGGGAGTATAATTCTTTCACGGACTAAGGCCATAGTGTAACCAAAATAGTGGGGAACTAAACAATAATGAAATATAATATAATGTAGGCTTATGATAATTTGTGAAAAAGTAACTATAGAAACATATTATGCACCAGCAATGCTGCTCAAGAGTCCACCCAACCCTTCACATCTTGATTTAAATATCAAGGATTTAATCAATATGTAAAATGTGACTGCACCACATAGTATTAAGATCAGAGGTAGTATGTTTTGTTCTTTAAGGAGGAGCAGGTGGACAAGGAACAACTTGGTCATTTCATCTAAACAATAAT
>WAAD01029294.1:0-19365 GCA_013389945.1 Fregata magnificens | reverse complement strand
AGTTATTAAAAGCTGTGATGTGATCAAACATATAAAAATCACATCTTTACCCTTGTCTTTGTATTCAGCCTTTAATCTCTCCTAATGAACTCAGTGGTTGTAACAGTTCAACTTGCTGAGATACTGAATTAGATCAAGCTGGTTCCTATTCCAATTTTTTTTCAATTAATAGTAGTTTTAATTCTTTTTATTCATTTTATGCAGCATGGCAGCAAATAAAAAAGATACACTGCATAAAAATTAATTTGAACTACTTGTAGAAATAATGTCATTTTCCACCTAGCCTGCTTTTTATTCCTTAATTGTTACATATGTTAAATGCCTTAAAAGAGGAATTCATTTTGATTCAAAACAGTGTATTGGCTTTACTATGGAAAGATTAAATCCCTTATGATTTTCTGGTACTTTATTGAAGAAGTCTATGACGTAAAAAAAGTGGAAGAAGTGCACAAGACACGGATCACACAGTAACTCTCATCTCCATTTAATAGACCAAATAATTTTATTACAGGTACAGTACAGGGGAGAAAAACAGGTACAAAATTCCACATATATAGCCCAAATAAGCATCAGCTGTGCACAAATAGAAGCAGTCCCAATTACACTGAGCACTTCTTTTCAGTGTGAATTCAGATAGTTATTTGACATGCTGCTGATTGTGATCTGGTGTGTGCAACACTGGGCAGTCAGTTGTAGTTAACACCATGCCAGTCAACTTTTTACAATCACATTAATGTTTTCTACTGAGCATATGTGCTCTGCGTTTAGGAAAAATAAATCCAAAATAGAAGGTGTCTCCCTAATGTCCCTTTTTTATCCCTTTTATAAGAGCTAGAAATGCCTACAGAGGCTGTGAAAAGGTCCATATCCAAAAAAGAGAACAATTTGCTCATTCTAGATCTGCAGAAAATAACTTTTGAAGGTTTCCTTCACAATCCCACAGAGATTTTGTGCGTGGGCCACAGAGCAACTCAGAAGCTTCTATAAATGGAGTAGGCAGTAACCCTCTCTGGTAACAGTCTCCACACCGAACCTTTCCAGGAAGTACAAAAAGAATAAGTCAAAGTGAAAAAAAAGTGATTGGGGTGGAGATCACTACTTCAAGAAGGCTTATCAACTATGCGTAAGAAAACATATTACACAAACCCTGTGTAAAACTGTTCCAGACACCTTTAATCTAATCAGTGTGTTTGGGTGGTCATGACCTGGCTTGTTTATTCTAACCCCCAAAACAGTCAAATATGTTGATTCTAAATCAATGAATTTCATCTAAGGAAAACAAGAAAGAACAGAATTCATGTCTTTACATGGGAGCATCCATGCAACAGAATGCATGTGAACTGCCCTTTTGTAGCTGTCTCCAGCAGTATACTGCCTTCAACAGGAAATGTGTAAAGAAAGAGTGCAAGAGCATACATTGCATTCCTAAATTACTTTCCCATCCTCCAACAGTTTGCAGCCTAGGGACTTCCTGAATAATAGAAGCATAAATAATAGTAAATAATTATATCAAGTAATATTTGTTACGAATTATTCACCGCATAATATATATAAACTGTCTTTCTCTCACGCATTCGCAAACCCATAAAGTTTAATCTATGTTGCAATGTCTAAATGTGTTCGTGGCCAGCAAAAGAAGGCTCTATTCTCCTCTATGAGTGAAAGAAAACGGGAGAAGAGTCACAGGAGGTTTTTTTGATTTATTATATTTGTAACATTTTGCAAAGTCTGAACTTGAAAGGCTGTTTCTATAAGAGGAGAACTTGACAAGGGAGTTACATATCTCTGTTGCAATCTTTTCTATTTATGGACAATATCTAGTCTTGCTTCCTTTAACATGTAAGGAATCTAACAACAGGATGTGGCCTCATTCAGCAAATATCCTGTCCAAAAGGTATCTACTTCTGGACTTTTGCTTTCAGTGGTATGCCCATGTCACTGTTTATGATTTCCTTAGCTTGCTTCTTGTCTCCAAGACCAGCAGACAAATGCAGCTCCACCACATGGGTCTGACCTCAGTTATTTGCTTTACTAGTATCCAGGAAAACCTCTTGGACAGTGTGATTCTGGTTTTGTTCACAATACTGTTATGTTTCAGCTACCTGACTACAGAAAAGGAGTTTTATATAGCTATCTTAAGCAAGAGATTGTTATCTGTCCATCATCTTCAAAGACATTACTTGACACCTAACAGTACCCTTTCTTGATCACATGGCATGACTGAAACTACTTTAAGGGAAAAATAGAAAAATCTGCCATGTTCAGAATGAGAAATCTCTAATTTATGCCTTTAATTTTGAGTATTTGTGAACCAAAAACAAAACAGGAAATAATATGGAAGCAAAGGAAATTTTTTAAAATTGTTATTTGTTTTAACAAGATAAATGTTACATGGCTAAAAATATTGAGGCAGCAAAGAAAAGAGGCTGTCAGTAGAAGTACGGGGATTACTGTTTCATAAATTTATTCTCTAGAGGATTTAGTCATAACCTGAGGTGAATAGTTCTTCACTGAGCTGTGCATCTGGAGGTAATCCAGTTAAGGATCTAGTTTCCTGTAGATCTTACATAGTAACATGAGCCAGACGATTGTGGGCCCTTCTGTCTAGCGGACTGCACTGGTTCAGTAGGTTTCTCAGGCACAGCATTTGGTTAGCTCTGTCCAATGGAGAAAGAGACAAGAAATGTCTGGAAGAAATACAGTGGTGTGGTGAATGCTCAAGTGTAGCGCCCTGCATGTTTGTGCTTTACTGTCTGTGCAGGCAATGAAATAAATAACGATCAAATGAACATCAGCCTGCAGTTTAGATGAGAACTATTGATCTGTGTAATTTATCTTCTTGTTAATTACCGTAGATTTGAAACAAATTCAGCTGTGTGGGTCTATTCAGCTCAGCCACATGTGCATATTTTAACACATGAGTAGAGCTAACACATGACTAGTCCTATAAAATTGTGCCTCTCCCTTAAATATCTTGCCAAAGCAGGACCCAATTCCCACAGAAAAGATATTTACTAATATCTTCATTTAAATATGCCTTTATAATGGTCTTGGTTATATTTCCTGAATCCTTCACTTTGGTTAATTTAGATAATCAGTAGAAATAACTATACAAGAAAACTTGCCTTTCTGCACCTTGCTTGGCTTATAGAAGGAATACCTTTTTATATTGAAAAAAGTGTGAGGAACCAGCTTTTTGTATTGAAGAAATGCCACCTTTGCCTCAGTCTTACTCACAATGCCTGCTCCCAGGCTTCCCTAGTCTCAGTACATGGTAGGAAACTTTGGGGTGAGAGGTGCTACCAGCAGTGGACAAGAATTCCACTAGGGACTGCTTAAGGAATTTGAATATAAACAGGTTCATGGCCCAGACGGGATATGTTTAAGGATTCTGGAAGAGCTGTATGATGCAATCCTGAGCATGTCCTTTTTGAAATGTCATGGAGATTGGGAGAGGTCCTCAATGACTGGAAGAAGACAAATGTTTGGCACTTCTTTGAAAAAGGCAGGAAGGAGGATCTGGATGTATGAACTCGTCAGCCTCACTTCAATCTCCAGGCAAATAGGGAACTTGAAAGACATGAAGATGACTGGAAGCAGAAGGTGAGAAAAAAACCTGGTTGGACATATGGGCTCACAGGATAGTGGGCAGCAGTTTGCAGCCAAACCAGCAGCCAGTTATAAGTGGCACACTTTGGGGTTAAAACTGTCATAGAAAGTGTTCAACAACTTCATCAACGACCCAGCCAGTGGGATGAAATGGACCCTCAGCAAGTTTGAAGGACACCAAGTTGGGGGCAGGGTGAGCAGCCTGCCACTTAAGGGGACCTGGGCAGGCAGGAAAAATGGGCCAGCAGGAACCTTACAGAGTACCACAGGGACAAATGAAAAGCTGAGGTAGAATGATCCCATGCACTGCGACAGGCAGGCTGGCTGCATACCCAACAGCATTGCCAAAAAGGCCCTGGGTGTCCTGCTAGACAACCTGAACAAGCTGAGTAGAGCTATCATCTCAGGTGCAAATATGTGTGTCTGGAATATTTTCATTGATTTCAGTAGTTATTCTAGATGACTTCAGCAAAGTTACTACAGATTTACATCGGTATAACCGACATCAAAAGTGAGAAGTACTTCCTTTATGATGGAAAGTAATATGATTGATTACTGTGTTCTAAGATTCCTTCTACTTACCTGTAGTAGCTTTGTCAGTTCTTACCTTAACCATCACACACGCATACATATACTTATGACAATATGTGAACATAATTTTAACACCCAAGAAATTAGTCCAAGTGTTCAAATAGTTTAGTCATACTGTATTAAAACTCCTAATGTAAAAAGTGTTCTAATTCCATGGTTCTGCAGAAAGTTATTTTGGAAATTGTGGTCTGGTTGCTCCACAGCAAGCCAGGACCTGAGATGATAAATATTCAAGAACCTAAAAATGCATCATATTCCAAAGTGCTCTGCTTCACTTAAACTCAGCGGGAAAGTGAGCACTTTGGAAAATCATGCACAAAAAGGACAAAGATGAAACAAAGAGGAATATGACTGACCAACACAAGCAGAACTGATAAAATAATTATCATATGTGCAAATGCAATTAACCTTAACTTCACCCTGTGCTGCTGTTGCTGTCTTGGTTATTCTTTAATTGCTTGTCTCTTATTTAGATCATCATCTGTGAGGATAAGGAAAAAAGAAGGCTGAATAGAAAAACAAAGAACATATCATTATAATATTTTGTCATAAATATGCAATTAATTGTGAATCAGGGACAAATAAGTGAAGTCACAACCTCATGGCTCTGCTAAAACTTACGCTGCCAAAAAGAAAGAAACCTGCATCTAAGACACAGAGGGTAATATCTCTTCAGTCTTCTGTTACTAAGGCTATTAAAATAACCCATTCAAACTTATTGTCATTGACAGCAACCCAGATCTCTCTAGGTATCAAATTCAGCATCAGCACTAGTGGTTTACCATCTTATAGGTAAGGGCTATGTATTTCTTACATCCTCCTGTGTTTGGTTTCACTTTGTTTCCACTCACTAGTCGAGTCTTTATTCAGACTTCCTTGCACAGCTAAAAAAACTCTTATGTTGCCTTCTTATAGAATGTAGATCTTTACATCTTTGTTTTGCATTTACTTTGTTTCATTCAGAAGGGTGAGCTGAGTGCTAACTGATTTGTAGTTGTCCTGTCCGCAGGCTATTGTGACTTTACATTTCCCATCCATGTGTGATTAATCACATTAAAATTTTCCAAGAAGCAACTTTGATCCCATGTCAAATAGACAAATGATATCTTTACAAAAATACTGAGCCAGTAAAATGGAATGTATTTCCTTTTTCTTCAGTAAGCAACCTATTTTCTGTCCCATAATAACCAAGATTTACACTCAGCTTAGAAAGTAGACAGTATTTTTCAGAGGCTTAACACAATTAACAGGACACAGCATTGCAGTCTTTCTGAACTGAAGCAGCCTCAATGGAAAATAAAAGTCAAAAGATAGCCAAATTCTCTACACTTGACAATATTTTCTGAGATCATCACAGCTGGGGCAACTATTAACAGAGGTCTGCCAGTTGTTGGCATTACAATATGCCGCCTTCTCAGTTTTTATGCCAAATGTGATTTGTAATGGAGAAAGGGAGCAGCTTCTATAAGCAAGACAATGTTCCATTTAAAGCACTTGTTAAAAATCCCACTGAGAGACCTTATCTTTCTTGCATATTTAATCTCCTTGGAAGCTACCATCTGCATGTCACAACACCCTAACAGATAGGTGTGTATTTTTAAATATCACTTTAATTGCAAAAACTGTGTCCTGAAACTTGTTTAGTGTTCCTTGCTTGCTTTGATTTAATACATTGTGGAAACTTAAAACAAAATTATATACAACACAGTGAGGGCAGGAGGGGAATTCTCTGAATCCCGTTCACATTTTACTGACATCTTGAATGGTATCTTATTTTTTGTGAGGGTTTTTTTTTTGTTCTTTTGGTGTTTGTTTTTTTTTTTTTTAGTGCTGTATCTGAATATAAAGCCAACTTTTTTTAGGCACTGATATGCATCTTACTTTGTATTGTGATATCCTGTGCCCTGTCACACTGGAGAAGCCTGCAGCTGTCTAAAGCTTAATTATGCATGAATGCAAAGCCCAGATGCTTGGCCAATAGTGCCTCAGCAGAGTATGGTTTCTCACTTGTTTTTGTTCGAATTATAATTGGGTAGATTTATATTTCCCAAACCATTTTGCCCCTTGTGCATGTTCTTCTTTGCTTGTGTTGCCTCTGTTTGAACGAGCTTCTGAACACGCCTTTTTGAATGTGAAGTGTCTATTAGATCTAAGATAGGTCATTAATGGATTTGACAAATCCTTTCACCTTTAAGACAGTTAAAAAAGGTACAGAAATGAATCCCCTCCCCTATCTGTTCTACTCCAGATGGGTGGGTGGGGGGTTGTTCTTTCTTTTTTTTAATGAATAGTTAAATAGAGGCTGGCATCTGGGTTGAAACAAAGGAGGCTTGGAGCCAGACTTATAAAAGGGAGAGTAGTATCAAGCAATAAAGTGCTACACCTGCTGAAGGGAAGGTAACAGAGGCACTGAAAGCACATTTATAGCCACAATTACCCTGTATAGAAAGGCTTTTGTCAATTGTTGTCAAGCAGGCATAGGTGGTCAACCTACAAAGTCAACAAATAACATTGTCAGGGGTGATAAAATATATGGCCCTATCATTTTGTATGAATAGCACAAATCGGTGACAGCAATAACACCTATTTTCTGACAGCCCTGCATATTTATTCAAACTTGTTCTCAGCAGCTAAACATCTAGGTTGCTGCTCTGCCTTTTGTTAAATTTATGGTGTCAACTCCTGTACACTGTAAAACACACTCAAGTCAACATCTGCACGTGCATCCTTCAGAAATGCATAGCCATAAACATGGAGAGATTCAAAGGAAACCTGGAGGCAGGTGGCTGAGTCCTTCCACTCACTGTCCTAATTCTAGGAAAATTAATCCCATTTGGGATGTGAAAAACTGCTGTTACAAGCAATGCAAACCTAGAGGAAGGTGCTGCTCCCATGAAGCTGTACTTACCCCAGCACTACCTGAAGGGTTGCTGACAAGGAGTGTGTTTATTTCCCCACCATTGTCTTCAGATTTAAATGCTGCGGCATAGAGGATTACTGCTCTTTAGGTTTTTTAAAGGTACAGAAGCTAGCTAGCTCCTCTCTACCGTGATCCCAGTACAGTCATCAACACCTTACTGGCAAGCACAACTACTTTATACCCCATTTCATTTTGTAATGCAGTTCTGAAGATAGCGGAGGATATTCAAAACAGTTAAAGCAATGCACATCTCTGTCTCCCTTCTTCCCCCTTTCTCAGGGAGAGTTTTGTGTGGCAGAGAGCTGTCACAGAGCTCACCATGCAGCTGCCTGCCTCCCTCCCTTCCCCTCATCCACCTCAGACACAAGCCATGCCTGGGAGAAGGGCAGGGGTTGTCGTATGCTTTTCCGCTGCTGGTCCCAGCCATTCTCCCAGTCTTGCCCAGTTGCTCGCCTTTGGTACAGAAAAGCATTGTCGTGAGCTTGAGCCCAGGTACTGCTTAAGAGCACTAGCCTTCATTAAAGATTCAGCACACGGGAAATTTGAATTGCTACTAATAAATGACCACTGTGCCAAATGGCTCAGCATTTTGACACTTGATTCTCTGTGGATTTAGCTCTGTTTTAACATTGTTTCAATGTGATTTTAACACTGACCTGAATGTGAACAGGATCAGGTTTTTCTTTTATGTCTCTTTCCTAGATCCTAGCACATCACGTCAAACAAGCTTCTGGCAAGGGCTTCTTATACCTGCAGGTGTTTCTAAATATGTATTTTAATGGAGTATAAAGGAATCAATTTTTTTGTTCGTAATGTATTATTCCCTGCTGGCCTTGACACATACCATTCAGCATACGTCTTACAAGGGACTGCAGGGTAACAAAGAAAAATAATATCCACAATAGATAAGGGCTGTTTTCCCCAGTGGATGATGGGAAAATGACTGGGTGTGTAGGGGGCAATTCCTCGCCCTCTTGAAATTTGAGGCCCAGAAAGATGGAGCTTTTGTGTGTCTGTTTTAAAAGGACTAAAATCCATTTACACGTCAACGTCAGCTCCTGCTAAAGAAAGCCAACGTTGTTGATGTTATGCTTGTCAAATACAAACAATTTGTTTTCAAGGGAAGACAAGTACAAAGCTTCTTGTCCACTAAACAGAGCACATTAAATACGACCCTTTCTCTGGGCACATGTACACTCGCACAAGAAAGCACAGGAGATATATAATTAATATTAGCTAACACACAGTAAGGTTAATTGTTGCTTCTCTGAACACTTAATCTGCAAGCAGTTGATAAATCCCACAATGAATAAAAGCGGCTCGTATTTAGGTCACACAAAGTCATTGCTGTTTTTTAATTTAAACTGTGCACTAGATTAAAACACAAGAGTATTGCAGGAGGACAATTCAGAAGCAGCAGCAATAGGCTGTCATTTGGAGTAAAAAGTTTCCCCAGCACACCCTAGGGACATGTTAATCAAAGCTTTTTAATGGATTCAGTCTGATCTGTGACAGGCTTTGTTCCAGAGATGGCATTTGCAGGATAGAGCTGCAAGTTATCAATAAGACACAGTAATTGCTGGGAGTGATTGAGCCTTGTTCCTTAGGCTTCATACCATTCACTCCTTTTTATTATCAGTCAAGGCCAGAGATGTCTTGCAATAGGCAGTCAAGTGATGGCTTGTTTCTTTCTTTAATCCTAAACCATATAATGAAAGAAAATGAAGCAACATGAAAATTTGCATTAATTAAAAAACATGTAAAACTAGTTCTTGTTTTGCCCCTGCTATGTTTTATATTATTTTTGCCAGGATTTAATGGTAATTCTTCAACCTCTATCATGTACTGATAAATCCTCTTTAAGCAGTCAAAGCCTTTCACTGTTTGGTTAAAGGCTTCAGTTCATCCATTGACAGTTCTTTATTAAGTTATTCATTATCTTTTGGAAATCAAAGCGTTGGCACAATCAGTAATGACTAGGGATAACACTTATCACCTACATGGATAGTTAGCCCTACATCCATTTAGGAAAGATAACTCCCAACACTGAAATGAAAATTCTTCAGTGCTATTCAAGAAGGTAATGGAAACCTAACATTTTCATATAGCGAAAGGTCATAATCCTCCCTTTGTAGCACCACAGTCATTCCCATAGCAACAGATTATACCTAAAACCACTAGGGATTATGACCTCTCAGTATGAACAAACAGAAGGAAAAGTTGTTTAGAAGAGAAGGAATCTCTTTGATTAGTAAAAGGCAACACCAGCCAACCTCCTGTGTGTGCACACTTAAGACAGACACGTACGCAGCAGCTAAATTGGTTTTTGTTTACGAATGGACAATTAAAAGATTGTTAAAATCAGTTTTGTTGTTTTCACTCAGGGTTTGTTTTGTGCAGCAACCAAATAAACTATAATAGATTCTGCCCACTGTATCTTATTTTTTTTTTCTGGATTTATGTTTGTTGGAAATCAAGTTAAGGTTGAATTACTCTGGTAACTTTGTTCTTGACAGTCTGGCCATGTTAGCAGGTGAAAGCTACAGCCTGAAGAAAAACAGAGGTGGGGGAGTAAGGATTAGTCCTGTCTCATTGTTTTTACTATGCAGTGAATAATCAGTCAGTGTAATAATTACAGATGATCAGAATATGTAGTTTTGAGGCTGTGTGATGAAAAAAACGCTTTTGTTGAAACTTTTTAAAGTGTTAGTTTCAAATGTAACAAGAAAAAAAAGAGATTAAGTATTACACTACTTTGAGATTTGTAATGATCTTGATTAAATCTTTTTTTACTGCTAATGTTTGAAATTAACAGACATTTTTACATATTTCCTTTTCATTTTAAAGAGTTAAACTCTGGAAAGATTATTTCATTTTTATTGAAACAACTTCTGAAATTTTGTAACATGGGAAAATTTTTTTTTCTGTTCTACTTTTGACTTTGGGGCAGTGTCACAAAACTTCCCATGAAGCAACAAATGTAATTGCCACCCTGCCTATTAATTATGTTTTTACCTCACAAGGGAATTATTTGCTCTGTTTACATTTGTGAAATACTCTGAGGTTTTCAGTTTGAAAACACTAGAAATACCATTATCATGTTCTTTTAAGTGCCAGTCATGTCTGTGCTGAAATTTAAAAAGCCATTTGAAATATCTGGAGATGTAAAAATTCACAGATATTAATTATATATGAACTTACAAAATTTCCATTTTCCATCCTCTTTAAAAGCTGCTCAGTTTTTCTAATTTATTGCCAATTATTTCAGTAAGAAGCAAAGAAAGACAGTCTCTCTTACACATAGGAGCAGTCTGAATTATACTCTGCCATATCACAATGTATATGTGTTCACAGTTTTTAGTTTTAAAGGCATGAACTGTTCATGAACTACTCTTCTTTCAGCATGTAAAAAGTGAAGCATTTCCACGCAGGACCAGCATTCTCCTGATGATATGCAGTATGACATCATTGTCTGTTCCCTCTTTAAGCTGCAGTTCATGTAGTAAGCATCTAGGCAAGAGAGGTCACAATGCATGAGCTATATTTTACTGGGGCACTGGGAATATAACTTATGACCAGCCCGTGTACGTTCTTCTTTGCTTATGTGAGGTAAAAATGTAAGGCAAATACTGATAACTTATTTCAACCGTTACCCTCAAAACTACAGTTTACTCCTTAAAGTGTTTTTTATTGTAATATTGACAGGTATCTAAAACGCTCAGATATTTATTTTGAGTAAAATATTGAGTTTTCATTAACATACATCTAGATTTCGTATGCTAGAAGAAGGTCATGTGATACCTGACTGTTTTACAAAAAGCAGAACAGTTAAATTTAAGTATTTTCTAGACTTTACAATTTGTTTATACAGTGGAATAAGTATTTAGCTACAATTGCTTAAAAGCTTGTAGCCAAAGCCAAGCAAATTGAGTATTATCATAACCTACTACAAAGCAAATTCATTCTTAGTTTGTCTTTGACATTGTCCAGTTGACAAAAGATGAAGGCTTTGTCCTAAGCATAGCAATGTAGGAGGATTGTGATCACTGCAATAAAGATCAAAAAGCAAGGTCTGTCTGATTATTTATTGTTTTTAATTTCCATATTATCATGGTCTCATATCACTGCTTCAGTTTTGGATTTTTAGTGTGAAATATTTGTTGGAATGATTGCTGAATTCAATGCAATACATGGTCACACATATGGGCCCTTCTAACTTCCCCTGAGAAGGGAGGAGCTGTAAAAAAGGAGAATTTACATCAATGTTGAAATGTCCCACATAGACAGCCTTTCATAAAGTGTAACTTGGTTGTGTTTCGGAAACAAATTTTTAGATCCTGTATCCAAACAAAACCAGACAATTATTTCATTTCTTGGCATATTTGAACAGGAACGAAATCATAAGAGCATGGTCTCTACTTGATTGAGAGTATAAAGCTGTTTCTCTGAGACCATAGCTCCTAACAATACTTGGAAACATTTTGGACTTTTTAAAAACTCTCATAAACGTCACATTTCTAAGAATAACCAGATACAGGCATATTGTGATGATAACACTTCCTTTACCTCAGTAAAGTCTAAGATGACTAATTTTCCATCAAATTGCCACTCGTGGAAGAAAACGCTTTCAGAAGATGAGGGTTGGGGGGCAGTTTCCAATCTAATTTACTGCGGTGTAATTCCAGAATAAACCTGATCATTTCAGTGGAGTTCACTTTGGATTTATACTAATGTAACAGAGTCAACCTTAGCCCAAGGTTTTTATTAAAAAGAAATGAAATAAAATGCTTACACAGCACATGCAGACATTCAAGGGGAGCTAACATGAGTCTGGGAGGGAGAAGTTAATATAAGTTGCCAAACCACAAGGTGATTTTTCTCCAGTGACACAATACACGTTTAGCTTCCTCTCCCCAGCCTCCCCCCCCGCCAGCTCCCCACTACATTTATATTTTCCTTCTTTGATTCTTGTCCTGCCTTCAAACCCTTTAGTGCCAAGGACTGTACTTCTGTAGAGAGCCATTTATTTCAGTGAAATCCTACAGAGGTGCAGGCTGGCATGCCTGTGAATTTTCCTGCAGGACAGAGNTCTTGGGAAAAAAAGGGATATGTAAAACAAGAAAATGGGACTAAAAGAGTTCTGACAAAAAGAAGTTATAACAGACACTCTAGAAGGCCTGACCTTGCTGGGGGCTGAACATTTCAGATCCCAATAACTTCAGTGAGAGCTGAGTCTACTCAGTGTTGCAGAAGAAGAATTCAACACCTTCTAATGCATGGTGAGATGTTTATGCTGGCTCTTGGAAGAGCTATGGAGGCAAAGTGCTCTACATGTTTTGGGAATGCAGTCTCATAAAAGAGGTATGAAGTGTGATGCCTCAGGAATTCAGGAGAAACCATTGGAGAGAGGCAGCGTGGCCTGATCTTAATGTAAACTCTTGAATGAAACAGAGCCTTGGATTCTGCCAAAAATAGAGCAGTTTATTGTCCTGTTACTGCAATAAAAACTTGACTTTCTGTTGGTTCTTCCACATAACATCTGAGCACTTTATATATTTACAAACATGTTGTAAATACTCCTGGTTCTCACAAGAAGACAGAAAAGCTTGTACTTATCTATTTTTACTGTTAAGTAGCCAAAGAGTGGAGAGCCCAATACTATTGGTTTTCAATATAGCTCAGTACCTATTTAGACAACAAATAACAGTCTAAAGAACACAGTGCATAATTTTTCTACTCCCAAAAATGTGGCCCTAAATCCCTAATGTTCAGTGCTGTAGACCTTTAAAACAGATTTTTTTGGTGATATTTTGAATAACTGCAACTGGCTTGCTTTGGATCAGACAAGGTAACTGTGCCAGAGCCAGGATATTAGAACATTCCCTTAAACATGACTGCAGCAACTCAGCAGGAACAGAAATTTAGCATAAATACATACAGATTTACCAAGAAGACTTTGTCCTCTCCCATTTTTCTCCACATGGTTTTGTGAGTTGCCTGTATAGTTCGCAGCTCCTGTGTTACAACTAAGCAGGGGTTTCCCTCTTTCCTGTTTGCCTTCACGGCCAATTAAACAGTGGCTTCATCTGCCTTGGTGAAAAAAAAAAAAAAAAACAAACCAAAAGAAAACACTTATAGGTGAAACAGAGGTGTCCACAGACTTACAGACTAATTCTATATAAAAAGCAGTTGCTGGAGTAAAGCGGGCATAATGATTGTCTTCAATGGAGCTGAGAAACAAAGGAGATTTAGTTCAGGAACAGTACACACTATCAAAAGCAAAACTTTAGTAAACCTGAAAATTTAACTACTTATATATATTTATAATGGATCTTCTAATAAAACTGTGGTTGAGACAAATCTCATTTCTAATTTTTCATCTCAGTTAACACTGAGAAAATATCATGGCTGTTAGGGAAGGCAGTACTATCACTGCCATGCTACAGAAATAACAGCTCACTGTACATCTTTTTAACTTTACAAGTCTACCAAATTCTACAGTTTTTTAAGCCCCAGGAAATAATTATTTGATGTCAAAAGTGATTTTATGAGATTTAATAGTGTGATATGGATGCTTGTCTTTTAGAAAGCAACCAGTTACAAGCATAGAAGGATATTAAGTCTCTGAGACATGCTATCCTAGAGTCTAATTTGATGTGGTCTTGGATCTGAAAATTTAATGATCTGAGGAGAAGGTTTAACTGCAGTAAGACTTGAAATAAGATCCCTTTAATGTGGGAATATTGTTCTAAAGGCCAAAAGCAGAACAGAAAGAAGAGAAAGTCTAATGCAAAGAGGACTGAGATACAGTGAAAACTTAAAGTAGTGTAAGATAATAAAATGTTGTTATTATTCCATCTTTCTTGATACAAATATTTATCAGGCTGTTTGTCACCCCAGGACCCACCTTTTCCATTAGCTTAGAGAAGGAAATGTAACAACAAAGCTGATCACTGCTGAGATTTTTCTCACGTGCTGCAGTAGGGTACATGTTGCCATATTTGTCCTACTGGGATATAATCAACCAAAGCAAGTAATATGTTTTCTATAATATTTATTAAAAATGCAAATGATGCTCAGAATTATGCCCTTTAAATTCTTTTGGGAGAACAAAACAGTAAGTATTAACAAATGCAGCCAGTCTGTTTCCTCCAATGACTACTCTGCTTCACCGAATTGTTCCAGAAGAAAATAAAAGCTCCTGCAAGGAAAATATCACATCCTTGGCTGAAAGAAAAATTAGTGTGTGCCAGAAGACATAAAATTCTTCCTACTTATTTCAAGTGTTAGCACATATTTTGATTGTTAATGCTGCATTACAATGAGATTTCTACAGTCAAGTGACATTCACATTAATGCCAAGCAAATCTTCGTCAGGTTCAGACTTTTACTATGGTGAATAAGAGGAAAGTTCTTGGGTCCAAATAAACATTGTTTTGTATTATTCCACAAAACAATTGCTGCCCTGAGGTATTAAAAGATAAGAGATTCATCACTAACAGTGTTTTCTGTCTCCTTGCATTCAGTTTAAATTCTTAGGGAGGAAAAGCAGAACTCCTCTGATGTGATCTTTAAAACACTAATGTCCAATTTTGTTTTTTCTTTCAGTTTGCCATTTTCCTTATTGCCTCTTATACTCACCTCCTTACCTTTCATTTTAAATATTGAAATTACTTTCCCCTAATATGTTTAGACGGTATTCCATGAAAATTTCTGATTACATTTCTTCTGCTAGCACTGGCTGTAGCAACAGTGATTAAAGCTTTTTTTGGTCTTTGTATTTTATGAATGGAAAAAGGCCATTTTGGAGGGCCTGAATTCACTTGCCTTTGCACAGAAAGACAGTAGTCATACAACTTCTCCACACTGACTTCTGATGTATCTTAGAGAGTGGTTCTAGCACAGTTCCTGAAATTGGAGTTGAGCATGAGATGGTCCCACTTTCACTTGCAGAGAAAATTGTTCCTCCATGTCACACCATCCTGCCCCGTTGCTGACACGCTCCGACAGCACTTCTTCAGGGGAAGCTCAAGTGCCGTGGAATGAAGGAGTTCCTGGCAGCTAATGGTGGAGAGTCTGTGCCTCCCTGCTTCCTCTCCCAGCCTTTGGATTCAATCTCTCACCACTTCCACCTCCAGAGTCCTCACCCGACCCTGAGTTAGTTCAGCAGAAAACTAACAAAACAAAAAAGTGAATAATTTCTGCAGTTTGTTCTGTACTGGCTCTAAAATATCTGTCTAGTTCACACTCACAATTCATAAAAGACAGTCCACATGAAGAAAGAAATTGAAAAACAACTTGAAAAAATGTCTAAAATATTTTTTCTCTCTATAACTAAGGTACTGCTAAGTTTCTGCCTCCTAATTATTTCCATCTGTGCATACAGGATTTAGAACTACAAAAACTACCATACAAACCTCTAGTTGTACGTTTAAATTCAACTCCAAACAGACCAATGTTCCTCTATCCTGCAGGTGTTTATCTCCTTATCACTCCTTCATCCAGCAGCATCTTATTAATCCTAAAGCAGAAAGAATAAGAACCCCTGTATTAGAAAGGACTTTGAAATAATTAATTTAAAGGTTAGTGTCCTAAGATGAAAAATATAAAATACACTGATTTCTTGCAGTCATGATAAGTGTTAAATGTGGGGGGGTTTTTTGCTAGAGACTTCCTAGCTAATGACAGAAAATGTTCTTTCATGAGTAAAAATATAACAGAGTGGAATCTGTGGAGTTGATGGAAGGCTTGGAAGGGCACTCACAGAACTTCCTTCAGTTCTGGAAAAAATGTGAAAACAAAGATATAGCTACTTCAAAGCTAAGTGAAGGACTGTGCTGGTAAGGTTATACTAGTTACTTGTCCTGTTAGTCTTTAGGTCTCCTTGCTGAGATGGTTCCGTGTTCAAAGTGGTAATTCTGAATTATGAGGGCAGTCATTGTGATGGTTAATATCCAAATGGGCATAACTACATGACGTGAACTATATTACATATTTTCCTCAGAGACTCTGGCATCTGTGTAAGAGTGCCAAGTCTTCGCACAAGGCTTCCACAAATCAGTCAGGGATACATTTGCAATCTCTATAAAGTTACAAGAAATCAGATGGTGATAAAATTACCATCCAGTACACACACACACACACACCCCACATAAGTCTAGCTTAATTTACGGATACCCTTAAACTAAAAATAAATTTAGCTGTACTTTTGCCTGAAGAAAACAGGAACTTCTCACAGATGGTGTGCATTATTTTCCAGTCTACACCATGTCTACATATGCAGCAACTTTAACCAAAGAGAATAAAAAATGAGAGTCATCCTTTTTAACTGATAATAACTCACAATACTCATGTCATGTTTTGTAAATATGGACATAAATTTGAATTTCAAAACTTTTAACAATATATCTCCTATACCGTAACATTCATGATACATGCAGACAGAAACTCAAAAGATTTTTTACTGTATGGCAACCTGCCTTTTAAGAGAAATTTTTATTCTGGTGACAGGTATAAAAACAGAAGTCATAGCACTTAGAATTTAGTGAAGACTTGAGGTCCTCTCAGTACATTGTTTGCACCTCAAGAACAAGCATTTACATATAGGTGAGCAGAAGTACAGTTTTGTGTAAGACAACCACCACTGTGAGTGTCCAGGCACAGAGTGGACTAAAAGTGAACTGAATGTATGTTGCATTCATACTGGGAATGCATATGCATGAAAGAAATATCGGGTCATTTTTTTTTCAATGATGTTTGTAATTGTGTAACTATGCAGAAATTGCTTGTTACTACCCTACAGGCACAAAATCCCAGTGAACAGGGTCAGACCTCTGAATGCAACATACCATAAGTGCTTTATTGTAAAGACCAGTAAATATACTATAGATAATAAGAAAAGACAGTGTTGTAACTGTGCTGAGGTTTTAGTCTCAGGCTGAATTAATTCTATGCTTATTTATTTCACGGACTGGCCTGCAACCTTATGCAAGAAAGGTTTGGAGAATATTCACCTGCTTCTAGACATCTAATTTTAGGACTAACCTCCTTAGGCTCCCCATATAACTGGCTGAGAGTCAGGCTCCATGTGAGAGCAATATGGAGCAAGAACTGTATTGAGCTTCTCTGAGCTACACTGAGGAGAAGCTTATCTCTTTCCTTTGAAGACAAAGAGAAACAACTAGACTCAAATATGTCAAAGATTGGGAGAACCTGTGTGATGTTCTTTGTTTCTCATTTACAAAAATCAGGTAGTCATCACGATTACTTATTTTATCGTTGTTTTAAAACACTTAAAGCATTTCAGGAGGAAGGTGCTATGGAAATGTCTATTACTACTGTCCGTCATGAGCTGAAGCTCAAATTAGTATCTGTAACTTGTAGCAGAGGTATAATTGCTAACCATGTAATAATTTGTTTTATATAATACTCTTCCATTTCCCTCTAATCTCTCCTCTTCTCTTGATTGTCTATTTTTTTCCTTTCTTAGGCTGCAATTAAAATGTCTGGTACACCTGGCTTAGAAATGCTCTTCCCCTTACTTTTTCCCCTGCAAAGTTTCTCTAAAAGCTTGTCTTCTCCTCCTCACAGAGACACTCATTTCCAAAGCACAAGGAGAATGGTCAGCTCTGACAATGCAGGCACTAGTATCTAGCTTCTGAATGGCACCTGTTTGATGTGACTAGATTGAGCAAAGGATGGGCAAAGGTATGAAACTTTTCCTACATGAGAAATAGATTACACGGGTCTCTGCCCTGAAAAAGGGACAAATGGGGACATGAGGCTGGAAAATTGTAGAGATTCATTAAATTATTTGTGGCATAAAGAAGGTGAATAGGAAATTATTAGTTTCTGTTTCTTGTAATACAGAATACGATCTTATAATACAATGGGCATTAAGGAAAAATACCAGATTCAGAACAAACCAGAGGAAGTGTTTCTCACACAATATATAATTATGCTGTAGAACTGCTCTCCTCAGGTGACAGTCTGCTGTGTCTCAAAAAGCAGTTGGTCAAATGAATATTCTAAAGAAAGTTTTCTTAAGTCATCATATGGTTTAAATTGATTTTTTGAAGGCTGTTAACACCTTTGGGCAGAAAGTAAATCTCAAATGTTTCTATAAAGTAGCAAAAAGGTAGAGCTGGACAAAGGAAGTACCAAAATTGAAATTTAACTCTTCCCTTCTGCCCTCCCAGTTTTGTATGGTAAGAGAGTTACAACAAAACTTGATTGCATTCACTTAATTGTCAATATTTTGGTACCCACTGAAGTAGTAAGGAAAGAGAAATTCAGAATTACTGGCCTCCTCCTTTGACCAGTTTTCTTTACCATACAGAAATGTTCAAGGATTGCCATCCTCAGTGCAACTCCTGTGACTTTCTAACCCACACACAAACTCACAAACAGAAACAAACTTCATGAGACAATTACAACATTTGTAAAATCACTTGATAACTAACTGGAAATCAGTGCAGCCTGTACAGCCCAAGCCTATGCAGTGGTGTGTGCCTTGTTNGGTATGAAATGGCCTCTCTTCCTAATTACTTCTTGCCACTCCAAATACTGTACAGGAAAGTATCTGAAGTTAATGGACAAACGTCAAGAAATTCAGTTGTGAACCCCCTCCAGATATTTTTTTTTTTTAATAACCCAGGTTCTTGCCCATGCATTATGCCTATGTAATTCTTTATCTCCAATTTCTTTTTTACNCAGCTGTTTGATCAAAAGTGATGGCAGTGATTTGTGGATTTATGGATGAGCAGGGTAGGAAGCATCCTGAGAATTAACTCATTCAGTACTTAGTGGAGTTCCCCTTACGTCTTTCCTTTCCTTCCTTGTTCATCCTGTGTTTTGGGGTAATTTGTTCTTTAGGTAAAATGAGTGGCTTTGCACCAGATTAACAGATTTTCAAGCACTGAAAACCCTTGTTTTGTGAAAGTGAGAGCAATAATACTGTTAAAAATGTCCAGGCACAATGAGAAAACCCCAGCAGATGTTTGAGCTCCTCACTAAATAATCCTTTCCGGTTCCTCAACGAGCTTTCTGAAACATTTTGTGAGAGGAACTGTGGAAGATGGCCAAACTGTTGTAACTTAACATGCGTAAATAGGAAGAGATCTCTGAGGACAACTGAGCACAGATATTGTTTATCTGGACTACAAACTAAGTGAGAAAACATTCTTAGGACTCTGCATATCATTACTACTTAGGACTTTAATGTCAGTAATCTGGAATTGAGTCTT